>CM033744.1:9024127-9332188 GCA_019671005.1 Hibiscus mutabilis
ATCATGTTCTACTTTTTCGGGGTCCAACAGCTTCTTGGCATGGCATCAAGTTCACTTCTCTGCCAACTGGTGTTTGGCATTGTCTAGTCTATCTGTGCCAACAGCACTCGACATTCTCTCTGGCATTCCTTCCTGTGTTGCTTTTTTGGGCCAAATCCTATGCCAAACCTACAAAATTGCCAACAAAACAACCCTTCACAGTGGCATAGACAGAATTCTAAACTACTTATGCAAATGCATGGTTTTAACATCATAATGCAACTAAATACACCTAAAAACAAGCAAAAGCATTGTAAGATTGGCATTAAAAATAGTACTTTTAGAGAGGTAACACAAGGTGAAACCTTAAGGAACACTTTATCCCCAACAACAAACTTAATCTCGCAATGCTTCAAGTCAGCATAAGAATTTTGTCGATCCGAAGCCGCCTTCAATTGGTCACTAATAAGCTTCACTTTCTCGTTACTGTCCTTCAGCATATCAGGTAGGGAAATATAATTCTCACCCGCCTCAGTCTAACAAAGTGGCGTGCGACACCTTCTACCATACAAAGCTTCGTTCGGAGCCATTTGAATACTAGCTTGATAACTATTATTATAAACAACTCCAACAATGGTAGTTGCTTTTCCCACATTCCTTGAAAATCAATGATACAACACCGCAACATATCTTTCAACACTTTGATATGTGTTCAGACTGACCATCCGTTTGAGGATGATTCGAAGTACTAAAATTCAGCCACGTACCCAAAACCCTATGCAAACACACCCAAACCTTGCCGTAAAGCGTGGATCCATATTCGAAACTATAGACTTTGGCACTCCATGCAACCTTACAATTTTGCAATATGCATCTTTGTCAACTTATCCAAGGTATACGTCGTCTGCACAACAGAGAAATACGCACACTTCGTAAACCCATCCACAACCACCCAAACAGAATTATTCTTTGATGGAATCAAAGGCAAACCAGATACAAAATCCATGGTAATTCTCTCTTATTTCTATTCCAGAATCTTCAACGGTTGCAACAACCCATAAGTAAATTGATGCCTTGTCTTAACACGTTGACATACCATATGACGAGCTAAAAATCTACTACATCCTTCTTCAAACCAACCCAATAATACTCCTTTTTCAAATTCTGATACATCTTTGTACTTCCTGGATGCATAGCAAAAGGACTAGAATGAGCCTTAGTCAAGATAGTGTGCCTTAACTCCTCATCTTTTGGCACAACCACCCGACTCTTAAAGCATAAAACACCTTCATTACTAAAACAAAAATCCGTCTGACTGTCATCCATAATATCCTTAACATGCGGTACCAATGATTCATCATACAGTTCTTTCTCCTTGATCAGTTGCAACAATGATGGCTTCACTTGCAACTTGACCAAAAAACTACCATCTCTTGTTACACTCAACCGAGCAAACATTTCCCTCAACTCTACTACAACATTTCTACTCAAGGCATCAGCTACAACATTAACCTTACCCTTATGATACTCTATCGTCAAATCAAAATCCTTGAGCAACTCCAACCATTTTCGTTGCCTAAGATTCAACTACTTTTGTGATATTAGCTATTTCAAACCCTTGTGATCCGTATATACAATACACTTTTCACCATACAGATAATGCCTCCAGACCTTTAACACGAACACCACGGCCGCAAGCTTTATATCGTGCATAGGATAGTTACGTTCGTGCACCTTCAACTGCCTAGATGCATAAGCCAAAACTTTACCCCTTTGCATCAACACACACCCAGACCAACAGAGGATGCATTGCTATTCACTACAAACTTTTTCCCCGACTTAAGTTGAATCAAGATTGGAGCTTGTATCAAAGCTTCCTTCAACTTATCAAAAGTTGCTCATCTTGGCATAAAGTTTATTATCAAATAGAACTTACAACACAATCTGTAGTTGTCGGTCGTGATCTTTCTCTGTACGAGAGTACACAAATTTCATCGATGAACACTACCACAAATTGATCCAAAAATTCTTAGAATACCTGATTCATCATATCCATGAAAGTTTTTGACACATTAGTCAACCCAAACGGCATCACTAAGAACTTGTAATGCCCATAACGCGTGCAGAAAGCTGTCTTCAGCATATCTTTATCCTTTACCTGATAATACCCAAATCTCAGATCAATCTTAAAAAACAACATAGCGCCCCAAAACTGATCAAACAAATTATTCATACTCGTTAAAGGATACTTATTCTTAATTATCAGTTTATTCAGTTGCCGATAATCAATGTACATTCTCATCGTGTCATCCTTTTTTATCACGAACACTACCAGCGCTCCCTACGGTGTACACTAGGTTGGATAAAACCACGATCCATTAAATCTTGAAGCTACATCTTTAACGCTTTCAACTCCTTCGATGCCACGCGATACGGTGCAATTGACACTAGAGCCGTATCTGTGTACATCTCGATGCAAACTCTATATCTCTATTCGGTGGTAATCCAGGCAACTTCTCTAAAAATACCCCTGAAAAATCACAAACGGTGCAAATATCTTGGGCACATACCTCCTTCATATTCGGGTTCATAACACAAGCCGAATACGCTTGACCTCGAAGCTCTAACAACTTTTGCGCTTCCAAAGCCGAAACCATATTCAACAAGAATTTAACATTCTCGCCCACAACCACCACTTCATAATCCTCAGCAAGCTTCAACGAAACTCGCTTGGTTTCAAAGTTGACCACAGCCTTATGCTCGATCAACCAATATATCCCCAAGATCACATCAAAACCATGAAACAAAAACTCCATCAAATCAGTCGCACACACGTGACCTATAACCATCAAAGGAAATCTCCTAAATAACCTCCTAGTGACTACCGTCTCACCAAAAGAACTAGTTACTGCATACCCACATCTAACACTTCTACAGGTATATCAAGCAAGCATTCATGTTCGCACAAGATGTGAATTTGTAAAACCAGAATCTATTAAAGAAAGTAATGATATGGATTGCAAAGTGAAAGTATCTACAATCACATCTGTATCATTCCTTCCCTCACGGTGCGCGTAGATCATTGTCGGTCTACTACCCTCAGGATGAACTGCCACAGTATGAGCAACTATTCTCTGACCTTTCTTCATACACTAAAAATTACCTTGACTGCACCCACGGCCTCTCTGCAGAAGAACAACAGGTGCAAGAGCTTGTCTATCTTTAACCATCTGTAGACAGTCACGTATCAAATGATCTCACGAACTATAACTCCAACATGTACCATGTACAACGTAGTACTCTCATGAATGATGCTTCCCACGGTGCCTACACTCAAGTACTCTAGCGTAGGTGTTCTGACCTTACTATCCACATCTAGCATAACCTTTACCATGTTGCTGATCCGGACGATACCTCCTATCCTGATGCTTCTTGTACCGATCTCTACCAACATCTGACTCAGCAATCCTCTTCCTAACATTAGAACTCCTTAAATGTGAGGACAACCCTAGATTCTGCTCTATGTCCTTAGCTCGAGAAAGCAAGACATTAAACTCGGTGTAATCTATAGCCAACATATAGGTCTTCACTTCCTTAACCAACCCATAACGAAAATGGTCACATCGCTGACGATCATCGGGAACCAGTTTTGGTGTACACTATCTCAACTGAACAAATTGTACCTCGTATTCTGATATAGATATATTACTTTGAACCAATGCCATAAGCTGTCACTTTTTTTCATCTTGGTATTGGAAACCCAGATACTTCTTTCAGAAAATAGCAAAAAAGAACTCCCACATCACATCTGCAGATGCCATACCCGTGATAGAGGTCGTCCACCAGCTATAAGCATCACCCTGAAGCAAAGATACAATGAGCCTAACTTAATCACATCTGTGCACTCTATTTGACCAAGAATCCTCTTAGTACTGAGGAACCACTCTTCAGCTGCCTCTAGAGCTAAACCCTTAAACTTGGTACCTCCCAAACTACGCAAATGCTCTAATAAAAGCCTTGTGTTAACAGATACTGTAGGTACTGGTGCCTGAACATGCAATTCAGCCACAACTGCCTGAAAAGCCCCAGTCATCACCTGTACCAACAACGTCATATCCCTAAAGACTGGTCCAGGTAAAACTGGCGGTGCTTGCCCAACATCCACCCTAGCTGGCGGGTTAGGCAGAGTAGGTGGCAACCCCTCAGGGTGTACTATCTCACCCTTAACTCCAGAAGCTCTGGCAACCTTATTCAAGTTTGACCTAAGCTCTCGTCTCGGTGGAATACTAAAAAATATGTATCTATAGCATAAAAATATAACCAAAATATAATTAAGCTAGCTTCAAGCAAGGATCCAAGACATTCCCTTTTCAAAAACAAATTTATTTTACACTTGTAGTAATAAGGCAATGTGTCCCAAGATTCTACCCCAAAATAGCTCATTTTGAACATAAATTCATATAATCAAACACCATACAAATCATACAACAATAAACATCATCTTAAACAACAAATGTAACCTCCTTTACCCGACCTAGATGCCAGACTGAACCAAGCAAACTATATTGGGTTTGCCAAGACAAACCCAGATGAATTACTTAGAAAATGGTCCATTTTTTTATTTTATCTTATCTAAATGCATAATTAAGTCCTAAGGTGATCATGCTGGTAGCGGTGAAATTTACAACTCAATCGGGCGTCGAATTGACATCTAATTGATCAAGATTACACTTCAGGGACCAAATTACAATTTTGGAAAGTTAGAAGCACTTTCTTAAATTCAAAGTTACCAATCCTTAATAAGTCAGTTTTAGTCATACAAGTTAAATTTCAACTTAAAATAATCATCCAACTCATTAATTGCATGATCAAGAAATATGGACTAAACTGTAAATATTCAAACATCAGAAATCATTTTACTAGAATTAACGGTCTGCGTACCGATACACTAACTATCCGTATCAATACGGGCATAAATGACAAATGGGTATTAGTACGGTCCTCAAGCATACCGATACATGTATTTATTTTTAAAAATATGGGATTTTAGAGGTAAAAATGTGTATCAATACGGTTGCCCATGTACCGACACCAGGCTTAATTTTCTATTATGCATATCGATACGGCTATAAGGCGTACCGGTATGCCTGTTCAATTTTGCACAGACTTGATCCGAGAAAAATCCCCATGTACCGATCCCTGAGGACTTGTACCAGTACGAGCTGGTCTGTAATGACCTCTTGGTCGAACATATGTCTCTTTAGCTTAATCTAACATGCCCCAAACATCATCCAACCATTTTTTAACAAGTCTAGCAACATTTCCCAATCAAAAGAGCATGGTAAAGGATCATTCACATCATAGCAAAACCAAACAAAGATCTTATAAGCATGGTCTCTACCCAAGCATGCATATCATGTCCCAACCCCCCAAAACAAGTTATCAACTCTCATACAAGTCCAAACCATCAAAAGAAACATGTCCAAAAAGGAAGTAAGCATACAACCCTCCCAAATTATATCTTGGTCAAATTGCCCTTTACTTACTACAAGTTCGTTTATCAAAACCATACTTGAGATGTTTCAAATCTTGGATTCCTCCTCACTTGCTTGTTGCCCCGAAAGCTTACTTTCCTGCATTGATGAAAAAGGTGAAAGTAAGAAAATATTGCCTAGGGAGGGACGCTCTAAAAAACTCATCAATGCATTTGAAATCACTTTAGTCAAACACTCTTTGTACATCATGCTTAAACATTTGATGCCCTTTTTACCTTCATAAAACATGCATATTAAACCATATGCAAAACAGGTATCATGGATCTCATGCATAGTCTCATATGCAAAACCTCAATTTAAGCCTTCACATGCTTATTTATCTAATAGCAAAGCTTAAAGAGCAATGCATGTATAAATCTCATTATTCAAACATATTTATCCATCATGATACATTAATTCACGTATATTGGCTTTCAAGTGACCCAAAAACAGAATAATTCCTTATCAAAAACACATCGGGTACACGAAGTTCACAAGTGGTTCCTTTGACCACTTAACATAGATCCCTAATCGGAGCAAATGACACATTTAACCCCTCAAAGGTTATGATGTATAATATCTACAATGAGAGAAAACGACACAATTAACCCCTCAACCATTGTGATATGCAATCCTCCAGTAGGAGTATACGACACAATTCACCCCTCAACCATTACGGTTCCCATGGTGGAGAAAATGACACAATTAACCCCTCGACACGCATTAGGCGACTTATTATAGTGCACTTTAAATCCTATGGTATGAAAACTATATCCAATAACATTTACTCATTTTCAATTAGCCAATATATCCATTTTAAACATGATACCTCACTGTTTTTCATATGCATTATTTAAATCAATTCTAATGAAACAAAACATGCATTTACATAACCTCAAAATTCGTTTCACAAACCATTTGCCATACTCAAATGTCACCAGTATAAGATCATTTGCATCATATTTCATTTTCGAAACATGCATAAAACAATAAGTATCAAAACATAAACACAGGCATGAGAAATCAACTTTGCCAAACCAAAATTGAGAGCGAGTTCATCTAATACTTACTTCTGAGCTTAGAAAAGCGTTTCAAGCTCAATCTAAGCTCCCAGAATCACTTTCAAAACTTTTTAAAGCTGCAAACCACATTTCCACTCACCAATAGCATAATACTCCACTAGCCGAAGCGAAAATCAAGCTTCCAAAACCTCCGAAACCTCTTCAAAAGACAAAGGATCCGACTCCCCTATTTTACCCATAAAAAATAGAGGATTAATGCTTTCCCATGCATCTCAAATTTCTAGCAACCATTAATCTCAACTTTGCCTCACTAAAACCATCAAACGCTTCCTTAACACAACCGAAATCAACACCAAACTCAATCTAAACAAAGCCCAGCCAAAACCTAACAATTTTTACATCTTAACATCATCAATTAACATCCAAAAACAAAATTATATTAACCTTATACCTCCAGCAACCTTTCAACATCAAGATCTCCTCAAAATCCAACTATCAACAACCTAGAAATTTAACAATTCACTTAGTTTCAGGATTCCTTTTATTAATATTCTCTCATAACATTAAAACATATCTTTTAAATTTTCTAAATCAATTAAAATCAACACAAACCAGATCCAAAACAAGAATCATCATTTTTTCATCAAAACTCAATTAAAACACTATAATCATGATTTAATCATAAATACATAACAAAAATCAGTTGTAAAGGATCAAGAACTTGCAAATTTTAGTAAAGAACCTTTAATTTGAGGAGAAAAATGAAAATCACATCTAATTGTTGATTTCTCCCTTAATTGGCAAGAATTGAATGAAATATTTAAGAAATAAAAATGATTTGGTGTAGGAATCAAAGGAGTCAATTAGAAAATCAAAAGGAAATAAAAAAGGAATAATTCCTGAGAATTTTAAAGTGAAATTGATAGTTTGGCTGCTGAGAAAGTTGAGAGCAAAAGTAGTTACGTAAGAAAATGAAATTAACTATTAAAATCCTTTTAAATCAAATCTATTTTATTTTTATATAAAAACCATTTTAAAATAGTCTAAATTAAGGGGAAAATCTTATTAAAAAATCTGGTAAATTAGCTCCTTAAAGATTCTAAGTTTTGACCCTTTTACTATTTAGTCACCAAAACAGTTTTGAAAACTTTACATTTTAGTCACTAGACCAAAATGTCCCCAAATCCGATTTTCTTCCTTCAAATTGAGTTTCCCAAAACCCTTAGAATATTAATTAAACATTTTATAATATTTTCCATATTTTATTTTAACCAAAAACAATTTATTAAGAATTAATTCCCCAAACTAGCTAAAATCGCCTAATCCGGTTCTCCCGAACCGTCTAATCAATCTAGCTAACATCTAGGCCCAAATTCAAGGCGTTACAACTCTCCCCCTCTTAAGAAATTTCGTTATGGAAACTGCTTCTTCATGTCCTCCTTACTTTCCCATGTGGCTTCCTCTACCCCACGATGTCGCCACAACACCTTTACCGACTCAATGGTCTTTCCACGAAGGACTTTGCTGCTAGAATCCACGATTCTCACCTATTCCTCATCATAGGTCAAATCCGAATTCAACTCAATCTCCTCAACATGCATCACATGCGATGGGTTCGATCTATACCTCCGAAGCATCGATACATGGAAAACATCATGTATCTTCTCTAACTCTGCAGGCAACCTTAACCTATAAGCAATTGTACCAACACGCTTCAACACCTCATAAAGACCAATAAACCTTGGACTCAACTTACCCTTACGTCTAAACCTCATCACCTTCTATCAAGGAAAAACCTTAAGGAACACTTTATCACTAACAGCAAACTCAATCTCGCGACGCTTCAAGTCATCATAAGACTTTTGCCGATCCAAAGCCGCCTTCAACCAATCACTAATTAGCTTCACCTTCTCGTTGGTTTCCTTCAACATATCAGGCAGGGAAATATACTTCTCACCCGCCTCAGCCCAACAAAGTGGCATGCAACACCTCCTACCATACAAAGCTTAATACGGAGCTATTTAAATACTAGCCTAATAACTATTGTTATAAGCAACTCCACCAACAATAGTTTCTTTTCCTACGTTCCTTGAAAATCAATGATACAACACCGTAACATATCTTTCAACACTTGGATAATGTGATCAAACTGACCATCCATTTGAGGATGATACGAAGTACTAAAATTCAACCATGTACCCAAAGTCATATGAAACACTCCCCAAACCTTACTGTAAAATGTGGATCCCGATCCGAAACTATAGACTTTGGCACTTATGCAACCTCACAATTTTCGTAATATACATCTTTGCCAACTTATCCAAAGTATACGTCGTATGAATAGTCAAGAAATGTGCAAACTTCGTAAACCTATCCACAATCACCTAAACAAAATTCTTATTTGATGGCGTCAAAGGCAAACCAGATACAAAATCTATGTTAATTCTCTCGCACTTCCATTCAAGAATATTCAACGGTAGCAACAACCCATAAGGAAACTAATACTTTGCCTTAACACGTTGACATACCATACAACGAGCTACAAAATCTGCTACATCCTTCTTCAAACCAAACTAATAATACTCCTTTTTAAAATTCTAATACATCTTTGTACTTCCCGGATGCATAGCAAAAGAAATCGAATGAGCCTCAGTCAAGATAGTATGCCTTAACTCCTCATCTTTCGACACAACCACACGACTCTTAAAGCATAAAACACATTTATTACTAAAATAAAATCCGTCTAATTGTCAATCATAATATCCTTAACAAGCAGTACCAAAGATTCATTATACGCTTGTTTCTCCTTGATCAACTGCAACAACGATGGCTTTGCTTGCAACTCGGCCAACAAACCACCATCTCACGTCACATTCAACTGAGCAAACATTACCCTCTACGGCAACCTTTCTACTCAAGGCATCGGCTATAACATTAGCGTTACCCAGATGATACTAAATCGTCAAATAATAATCTTGAGTAACTCTAACTATCTTTGTTGCCTAAAATTCAATTCCTTTTGTGACATCATATATTTCAAACTCTTGTGATCCGTATACACAATACATTTTTCACCATATAGATAATGCCTCCAGACCTTCAACGTGAATACCATGGCTGCAAACTTTATATCGTGCATAGGATAGTTACGCTCACGCACCTTCAACTGCCTAGATGCATAAGCTACAACTTTACCCTCTTGCATTAACACCCCCAAACCAACATAGGATGCATCGCTATACACTACAAACTCTTTCCCCGACTCGGGTTGAATCAAGATCAGAGCTTGCGTCAAAGCTTCCTTCAACTTATCAAAGCTTGTTGTCTATTCTCCATCCACTCAAAACTTACATCCTTTTGCAGCAACTTTATCAAATGAGCAGCAATTTTTGAGAAACCATCCACAAAACGATGATAATACCTTACTAATCCCAAGAAACTACGAACCTCTATCACCGACTTAGGTTGCTTTTAATTCACCACTGCCTCAATCTTTTGTTGATCCACCCGGGTACCTTTCGCCTAAACAACATGACCAAGGGAGACTACTTCCCTAATCCAAAACTCACACTTTCTCAGCTTGGCATAAAGCTTATTATCCAACAGAACTTGCAACATAATCCGTAGGTGTCAATCGTGATCTTTCTCGGTACGAGAATACATGGAAATGTCATTGATGAACACTACCACAAATTGGTCCAAGAATTCACGGAATATCCGATTCATAATACCTATGAAAATTGTTGGCGCATTAGTCAACCCAAACATCATCACTAAGAACTTGTAATGCTCGTAACGCGTGCAAAAAGATATATTCGGCTCGTCTTTATCCTTCAACTGATATTACTTAGATATCATATCAATCTTAGAAAACAACGTAGCACCCCGAAACTGATCAAACAAATCATCAATCCTCAACAAAGGATACTTATTCTTAATTGTCAACTTGTTCAGTTGCCGATAATCAATGTACATTCTCATCATGCCATTCTTCTTTTTCACAAACAACACTGATGCTCCTCACGGTTATACACTAGGTCGGATGAATCCACGATCCAGTAAATCCTAAAGCTGCATCTTTAAATCCTTCAACTCTTTAGGTGCCATGCAATGCATTTCAATTGGCACTGGAGCCGTATCTACATATATCTTGATGCAAAACTCTACCTTTTTATCCGATGGTAATCCAGGTAACTCCTCCGAAAACAACCCTAAAAAATCACAAACAATGCGAATATCCTAGGCACGTACATTTTTTATATTCGGGTTCAAGACATAAGCCAAATATGCTTGACCCACAAGCTCTAACAACATTCGCGCTTCCGAAGTCGTAATCATATTGGACAAGAATTTAACATTCTCGCCCACAACCAGCACTTCATAATCCTCAATAGGCCTCAATGAAACTCGCTTGGTTCCGAAGTCAACCACAACCCTGTGCTCGGTCAACCAATCCATCCCCAAGATCACATCAAAACCATGAAACGACAACTCCATCAAATCAGCCGTAAATATGTAACCTTGAACCATCAAAGGACATCTCTTAAACAACCTCCTAACGACTATTATCTCACCAAAAGAACTAGTTACCCGCAAACCCAAATCTAACACTTCTACAAGTATATCAAGCAAGCAAGCATGTTCGCGCAAGATGTATGAATGTGTAGAACCAGAATCTATCAAAGAAAGTAATAATATGGATTACAAAGTAAAAGTACTTGCAATCACATCTATATCATTCATTTCCTCATGGTGCATGTAGATCCTCATCGGTCTACCACCCTCAGGTTGAACTGCCACGATATGAGCAACCATTTTATAACCTTTCTCCTTACGCTGAAAATTACCTCAATCGCGCCCACAGCCTCTCAACGGAACAATAGCAAGTGCAAGTGCTTGTATATCCCTAGCCATATATGGACAATTATGTCTCAAATGATCCCACAAACCACAACTCTAACATGTACCATGTATAGTCCAATACTCTCCCGAATAAAATTTCTTGCAGCACCTACACTCGGGTACTCTAGCGTAGGTGTTTTGACCTGGCTGACCACGTCCACCGTAACCTCTGCCATGTCGCTGATCCAGATGATACCTCCTATCCTGATGCTTCTTGTACCAATCTCTACCAACATCCGACTTAGCAATCTTCTTTCAGTACTAGAATTCCCCGAACGTGAGGACAACCCAAGATTCTGCTCTATGTCCTTACCTTGAGAAATCAAGACATTAAACTCGGTGTAATCCGTAGCCAACATGTAGGTCTTCACTTCCTTAACTAACCCATACGGAAACGATCACATCGCTGACGATCATTGGGAACCAATTCTGGTGTATACTGGCTCAACCGAGCAAATTGTACCTCATATTCTGATACTAACATATTACCTTAAACCAACACTATAAAATCTCACTTTTTCACCTTAGTATCGAAAACCCAAATACTTCTTTCAGCAAATAGCACAAAAGAAAGCCCACATCACATCCGCATGTCCCATACCCGTGATAGAGGTTGTCCACCAGTTATAAACATCACCTTAAAAAAATATATAATGCATCACAACTTACACATATCTGTACACTCTATCTGACCAAGAATCCTCCCAGTACTGGCGAACAACTCTTCAGCTGCCTCTGGATCTAAACCCCTAAATTTGATACCTCTCAAACTAAACAAACGCTCCAACGAAAGCCCCGTGTTGACAGCTACTACAGGTGCTGGTGCCTGAACATGCATTACAGCCACAGTTGCCTGAAAAGCTCCAGTCATTGCTTGTATCAACAGCGTCATATCCCAAAAGACTAGTCCAGGTGGAACTGGCAATGCTTGCCCAACATTCACCCCAGCTGGAGGGTAAGGCGGAGGAGGGTTAGGCAATGTGTCCCCAAGATTCTACCCCAAAATAGCACATTTTGACATAAATCCATATAATCAAACACCATACATATCATACAACAATCAACATACTCTTAAACAACACAACATGCCTCCCAACAATCATAACCTGCCTCTGATACCACTAAATGTAACTCTATTGACCCGGCTTAAACGCTAGACCGAACCGAGCGAGCTACATTGGGTTTGCCGAGATAAACCTGAATGAATTACTTAGAAAATGGTCTATTTTTTATTTTATCTTATCTAAATTCATAATTAAGTCCTAAAGTGATCATGCTGACAACGGTGAAATTTACAACCCAATCGAGCGTTGAATTGGCATCCAATTGATCAAAATTACACTTTAGTGATCAAATTGGGATTTTGGAAACTTAGAAGGACTTTCTTAAATTCAAAGTTATCAATCCTTAATTAGTCAGGATTTAGGCATAAAGTTAATTTTTAACTTAAAATAATCATCCAACTCATTTAATTGCATGATCAAGAAATATGGACTAAACTGCAAAGATTCAAACATAAAAAAACATTTTACATAAATTAACGGTCTGCGTATCGGTACACTACCTATTTGTATCGATACGGGAATAAATTACAAAAGGGAATCAGTACGGTCCTTAAGCGCTCCGATATGGGTATTCAATTTCAAAAGTAGCAAAAAGACGTAACGATACGATTGCCCGTATACTGGCACCATGCTTAATTTTCTACTATGCGTATCGATATGGCTACAAGGCATACTGGTACACCTGTGCAATTTTGCACAGACTTGATCCGAGACAGAACCCCGCATACTGAGCCCTAAGGACCCGTATCGGTATGAGCTGGTTTGTAATAACCTCTTGGTCAAACATATGACACTTTGGCTCAATCTAACATTCCCCAAACATCATACAACCATCTTTTAACAAGTCAAGCAACATTTCACAATCAAAAGAGCATGGTAAAGAATCATTCACATCATAGCAAAACCAAACAAAGATTCTATAGGTATGGTCTCTACCCAAGCATGCATATCATGTCCCAACCCCTCAAAACAAGTTATAAACTCTCATACAAGTCCAACCCATAAAACACATGTCCAAATCAGAAGTAAACATACAACCCTCCCAAATTACATCTTGGTCACATTGCGCTTTATTTACTACAAGTTCGTTCGTGTATCAAAACCATACTTGAGATGTTTCAAATCTTGGATTCCTCCTCACTTGCTTGATGCCCCGAAAGCTTACTTTCCTGCATTGATGAGAAAGGCGAGTGTAAGCAAATAATGCCTAGTGAGAGACGCTCTAAAAACACTCATCAATGCATTTGAAATCACTTTAGTCAAAACACTTTTTTTACATCATGCTTAAACAACTCATGCCCTTTTTACCTTCATAAAACAAACATATTAAACCATATGCAAAACATGTATCATGGATCTCATGTATAGTCCCATATGCAAAACCTCAATTTAAGCCTTCACATGCTTATTTATCCAAAAGCAAAGCTTAAAGAGCAATACATGTATAAATCTCCTTTTTCAAACATATTTATCCATCATGATACATTAATTCACGTATATTGGCTTTCAAGTGACCTAAAAATAGAATCTCCCCTTATCAAAAACACATCAGATACACAAAATTCATAAGTGGTTCCTTAGATCACTTAACATACATCCCTTACTGGAGCAAACGGCATAATTAACCCCTCAACCATTGTGATATGCAATCCTCCAACGGGAGTATATGGTACAATTAACCCCTCGACTGTTGCGGTTCCCATGGTAGAGAAAACGGCACAATTAACCCCTCGACACACATGAGGAGACTTATTATAGTGCAGTTTAAACCCTATGGCATGCCAACTATATCTGATAACATTTACTCATTGTCACTTAGACAATATATCCATTTTAAACATGATACCTCTCTTTTTATCATATGCATTATTCATATCAATTCTAATAAAACAAAACATGCATTTACATAACCTCAAAATCCATTTCACTAACCATTTGCGATACTCAAATGTCATCAGTATAAGTTCATTTGCATCATATTCTATTTTCAAAACATGCATAAAACAGTACGTATCAAAACATAAACATAGGCATGAGAAAATCAACTTTGCCAAACCAAAATTGAGAGCAAGTTCATCTAATACTTGCTTCCGATCTTAGATAAGTGTTTCAAGCTCAATCTAAACTCCCAAAATCACTTTCGAACCTTTTTAAAGCTGTAAACAACGTTTCCACTCATTGATAGCACAACGCTCCACTAACCAAAGCGAAAATTAAGCTTCCAAAGCCTCCGCAATCTCTTCAAATGCCAAAAGATCTGACTCCTATATTTTACCCATAAAAAATAGAGGATTAATATATTTCCATGCATCTCAAATTTCCATCAACCATTAATCTCAACTTCGCCTCACTAAAACCATCAAACGCTTCCTTAACACAACCGAAATCAACACCAGACTCAACCTAAACAAAGCCCAGCCAAAACCTAACAATTCTAACATCTTAACATCATCAATTAACATCCAAAAACAACATATATTAACCTTGTACCTCCAACAACCTTTCAACATCAAGATCTCCTCAAAATCTAACTATCAACAACCTAGAAATTTAGGAATTCACTTAGTTTCGGGATTCCTTTTATTAATCTCCTCTCATAAAGTTAAAACTTATCTTTCAAATGTTCTAAATCAATTAGAATCAACACAAACCAAATCCAAATCAAGATTCATTAATTTTTTCATCAAGACTCAATTAAAACACTTTAATCATAAATACATAACAAAAATTAGTTGTAAAGGATCAAGAACTTGGGAATTTCAGTAAAGAAACTTTAATTAGAGGAGAGAAATGAAAATCACCTGTAATTGTTGATTTCTCCCTCAACTGGCAAGATTTGAATGAAATCTTCAAGAAAGAAAATAGGATTTGGTGTAGAAATCAAAAGAATCAATTAGGAAATCAAAAAGGAATGATTCCTGAGAATTTTAAAGTGAAATTGATAGTTTGGCTAGTGAGAAATTTGGGAGAAAAGTTGAGAGAAAAAGTAGTTACGTAAGAAAATGAAATTAATTATTAAAATCCTTTTAAATTAATTCTATTTTACTTTTATATAAAAATCATTTTAAAACCATTTAAAAATAGCCTAAATTAAGGGGAAACTGTTTAAAAACTCTGGTAAATTAGCTCCCTAAAGATTCTAAGTTTTGACTCTTTTACGATTTAGTTTTGAAAAGTTTACATTTCAGTCGCCAGACCAAAATGTCCCAAAATCCGATTTTATTCCTTCAAACTGAGTTTCCCAAAATCCTCAGAATATTAGTTAAACATTTTCTAATATTTTTCCATATTTTATTTTAACCAAAAACAATTTATTAAGAATTAATTCATGAAACTAGCTCGAATCGCCTAATCCGGTTCTCCCAAACCGTCTAATCAATCTAGCTAACATCTAGGCCCAATTTCAGGGTGTTACATGAATATTTTTGGCAAGTTATTCAATCTTCTTTGCCATAAAATAACAATGGCAGTAGAATTATAATCACTACAAAAAGCCTCAGTGTTGCAGAATTTTGCAAGCAGTCTTGCCTTGTTTGTGTTCATAAGTTGCAACATTTTATCTCTAGAAATGGATCAAGAGCTTCTGTATAGAACAAACTTCCGAATTGATCAACAAAAGGAATGTCTGGATAATTTAAAAAGTCTGTCTTTCGACATTGCCAGAAAGTGCGATTGCCACTCGTAGTCGTCGCCTTAGGTGTGGGATGACCTCAATAAACAAGTGAAGAGCAATCCACATCTTGCACATGTCAAAACAATCATATCCTTCAGCTACCACGATTTGCCTCATTACCTAAAATCTTGTTTCTTATATGTGGGCGTGTTTCCGCGTAATCATCACATTCCAGTCAAGAAACTGATTTGGTAATGGATTGCAGCGGGTCTTGTAAAGGAGAATCGGGATATGACATTGGAAGAAACTGCAAAAGCATACTTAAATAGGCTAATTAACAGAAGGTTAGTTCAAGTTGAATGGACCGATGTCACTAGAAGAGTTAGATTATGTTGAGCCCATAATTTGATCCACAAAGTTCTTCTTTCCAAATTAGAAAAACTAAATTTGATTCAATCATCAGAAGCAAGTTCCAAAGATGCAGCTCGATATATCTGGATCGACAATAACAGAGTATGTGATTTGTTAGGGAGAAATGGTAACTGTCAAACTCATTATGTTCTCTTTTTCAATTTACAAGAGTTGCATGTTCATGTTTTCAGGAGATTGTCCTTAAATTTCAAACTTTTGATGGAAATAGATTTTGAAAACGCTACATTCGAGTACCTCGCCAAGGATATAGGGAATTTGTGGCATTTGAGATATCTAAACCCGCCTATGCATTACATCAGATTCTAGGAGGTCACATTAAGGTCACAAGAGCGACCCACAGTAAATATCCACATAATTTTTTAAATAACATATTAAAATGTAAAACAAACTTCAATTTAAAATACTCTCTTAGAAAAATCATTTAAACATATAACAGTAGTTTCAGAAAGATTTTTATAGACACTATCATAACACAATACACGACATACACGTCCACTAACTGTGCCAATACCGTACTCCAAAAGCAACACTGAAAGAACTCCAAACACTGATATCGATAATTGACCATGTTCAATCTTTGAGAACCTACGATAGTAAAAAAACCACGTGAGCTTGGAAAAGCTCAGTAATACAAACTACCAAAAGATGCTATAAAAACATGCAGGTATAAGGCAAAGCATGAAACTGAAATATCAATCATGGCATTCTGTTAATTAACACTTAGACTTATGAGTCTCAATTTGGCATTCTACATTTCAGGGAAAACTGAATAGAGTGATATTTTTATTGAAATCGAGACATGGGGTTAATGTATATCTTTACTTACAAGTCAGGAAAGTAGACATCATGCTTCATATATCAATAGAATTCATCATGGACACAGAAAAAAATAGGAAATTTAGTTTCAGACTAGCTACCCTCCATTACGGGCAAAATTATCCTCGCCGAAGCATGGGAACCTAATACGGGCGGAGTCACTCTAGTCATAGCTGAGGATCTGAATACGGGTATTAACCCTGGCCATTAGGCGAGGGTACCATCCTAAGGGAATACCTTAGGTCACGGGCGGAATTACCTCAACCGAAGCATGGGAACCTAATAAGGGCAGAATCACTCTAGTCGTAGCTGAGGATCTGAATACGGGCGGCATTACCCTAGACGAAGCATAGGAACCTAAAAGGAGACTTGTGCGCACAAGTGTCTATCAAGAACTTATCACGTTTCCCTGTAATACTCCAGTAAAACAATATTAAATATAAACCATTAAATAATATTTAGCAACAGGATGCTGGGAATCAGGATACAGACCGATGTTTAATCGGTAGAATCAAAGTATCAGACCTATGAATTAGGTATACTCACATCAGACATCGAGAACTAGAGGTTATACTTTTACTTCAGATAACATGATCAGTTGATATCAAAATGTATATACTTCGATTCCAAATCAGGAATGTCCGTTATGTGTATGCGGTATACACCAAATGGTCCAGTTTATCACTTAGGGGTCATTGATTAACACTGACAGAAATCACTGAACTATAATCCATTGTAGACTAATTTCTGAATCAATAACCTTATTCAAAGGAATTCGATAAATATCTTCATCCAGGTATTCAAGGATTATAGCTCAAGGTCATTTAGAGTTTCCCTCGTATCTTGTTTATGAAAGATTTTTGACATATCATAATCAATCAGATTTCTGGATTCATCGGGAAGATTATAGACAATTAGTTCTTATGGGCACCTTTTTAATTATTTTAACTTACGAGGGTAATTTTGTAATCTGGTCAAAAAAGGTAGCGCGGCTACTTATGGTATCCAAGGCTTCTAACGGCTTATCCATATTCCAAGTCTACTAGAACTGAACAGTTCGTAATATCACGATACTTACCAAGTATTAGAACACATACATTTCATACGAACTCCATCCTTAGCTCTGAATGTACCTTTTTGAAGAACATGATATTCTTTCAATTAACAATGTACTTTCTCCAAATAAATTAAACCTACCTTATCTAGTGTTCTTCAAATATTTTGTTAGTATGAGGAACAACCTACTAACACGGTTCATATAATACAACTCTTAGAACCGTTATAATCATTTGGCCTTAACGTTATTTCTCTTCCCAGTCTTAGCAGTGTTCCGGTCGTTTTTAACATCCATGGGTAGTTCAGACTCTTCGATGCCTGAAGATGTTTCTGCTATTCTATTCATTTCGATTCTTTCAACTAATCATTCATTTTCAATCCGAGGGTATACCCATCATTTTGGTTAATTAGAAAATTTCAATGTCTGAGATTATTTCATTCATGTTCATCATTCTAATCAATTCATTCTCTTTGTCATTTAGATCAGTTCAGCAATATGTTGAACATTCAGTAAATTTATCTTCAGGTATTTGTCCAGAATTTGGGTAATCCAAGTTTTTAATTATCATACATATTTGCATCTTGATACCTAAGTCTTTCCCAAAAGAACATGGATTTTAGATAAAGTAATCATTTTATCAGATCATTGTAACATTCTAGGTCATTCTCTTTGTTAAGGGTATTTAAGTCATTCTTACTTCTCAAGGGTATTATCGTCATTTTTTAACAAAATATTTCACATATCAAATCTTTTAACTCTATTAATCGGATTAGAAGATTATTTGTCTCATTAATCATTTACTGAATTCAAGGTCCTTTCGGTCTATTAAACTTCTCTTTCGAATAGTTCAAACTTATTCAGATTACTATTTTTTAATCGAATTAACTCAAGCAGAGTTAAAAAAATACACTTAATCAAAATCATGCATACCTTAGATAATTACCTACATGTTTCGTAAAGCATGCCAAAGGTATTAATGTATTACCTTGATTTCGAGCTACATCGGTCGAACTTTAAAACTTCTTTCGATCGTGCTTGAACCCGAATTCGAAGTCCACTAATCTCGGATACGTAGTCGTGAAATCCTTCACTCAAATATAAGCATTAATCATTTGTTGTTCTCAAGTCCATTGCTCTTAAACTAAAAATCAATCACATATACAAATTCGGGTTCAAGGTTAATTTTGGAGGCTTTTGGGTTCGAATTTTACAAAACTGACTTTAAAAATGGACCTAGGACGTCAAAAAACGTAAAATGGGAGTTTTTTAAAATTTTAACTTTTTTGTCAAAGTCAACGCTGACTTCAGTAGTCAAAGTCAACGCTAACGTCATGCTGACATCATCAGTCAACTAGTCAACGTTCAACTGAGTTGACTCAGACGAGTTGATTCACCGAGTTAACTCAAATGGGTTGACTCATTGGGCTGACTCGGGCGAGTAAACTCACTGAGTTGACCTGGTTAATGGGTCGGGTCGAACGGGGCCGACACGGGTCGGCTCAGATATGGGTTCAGGTCAATTTGATTAAATGGGTTGGGCTAAAGTTTTTGGGCCTTATCACGCCGGCCCGCTTTTATTTTAATTAGACAAGCCCGATCTGGGCCGGTCTGGTTGGCTCGGCTTAGAGGCCAGATTGGTCCAAGGCCAGTCCAGCCAATTTGATACACTAGCCACTGCCTAAGGTGGTCGAGAATCGCTTGTGGCGGTGCGTGTATTCCACACGTGGCCTCCAATGATCGAAAAACACTCTAGACTATGGTAAACACTACAAATGGGTTACCCAACACCCAAAAACCAACCAAAAATCATTTATTTAACCCAAGATAGACTACAAATCCTTACCAAACTTACCATATTCGAAACAAAACGCGTGACTCCAGCGACCCTGTAATCGGTGACAAAACTACGAATAGCGATAGGGGTTTTGCTCACCCAGAGACAAGGAGTACGATCGCACCGACAGTGTCCTACACTGACGTTCCATGACGTCAAAAACGTTAAAGCAAAGTTGGGGCGACGCTGGGTTTCTTGGCCGAACCTTCAAAGGGAACTCCATGCCGAAAAACATACATTGGCTGCACGTGGTTGATGGGGTTGTGATCGGAGCAAAACGGCAGTTCTGTCGATGCTGGCGGTGCTCATCACGGGCTGAGGGTGGCCAATATCAGCGTGGAAAAGAATGCTGGTTGGGGAAAACTTTTAAGCCTCCAGACCCTTCATCTCTCATTTCTAGATCTAAGGTAGAAAATGGGATAGCTGGGTGGTTCAAACTTTTAATAATATGGGTATATTCGAAACTTAATGGTCAAATAAAAACCAAGGGAGGCTAAAACCAATAGTGGCCTTAGCTTAATCGGTTAACCTGTAAACCTGCCATGCCAAGGGTGCAGGTTCGAACCCCTTTGACTTTAATTTTTTTAAGGTGTTACATCTATGCTTAAGAGATTCAAAAGTAAAGATGCTTCCCACCTGTTAACTTTGGATTTGAAAGGTTCTTTGGTGGTTGAGATACCGGATGAGGTTAGGGCTCTCTTTAATTTGCAGTATCTTGTAGCTTACTCAGTTGATCGTGATAATCGTTACAATATCAACACCAACCAAGGCATGAGGATTCGTGGCAGTGTTATCGGTAGCTTAGAGTAATTAGAAAAGCTTTATTATGTGGACTTCCAATCACAAAATGGTGAGCATTTTGGTAGAGAATTGAGAAGGTTAAAGCGGTTGAGGAAATTGGGAATCCCTAAACTAAAATCAGATTGTGGGGAAGCTCTGTGTGGTGTTATAAAGCCGGATGTACCACCTCATGCATATTTTGGCAGTGAAAGAAGAAGAAGTTCTTGAACTGGAATCAATGTCTTCTCTTCCATCCCTTCAACATCTTCGCCTGCACGGACGACTAATGGCATTGCCTAATTGGATTTTCGAACTGGAAGTGAATTAGACCAACAGGGAAAATGAAAACATCTATGGGGTATATAACTTTAGCGATGAGATGATTATCTGGTTGGATGTGACAAAGCCAACATAGAGAGTGCCTTGTAGGAGAAGTAGGATCTCGGTGGCTTGAGGGTGAGTGTGAGGAGGGTTTAGGCCATAAGGTGCATAGTCGATTTGTAATCACTCATTTTTATCTGGTGTATAAATGTTATATTAATCTATGTTACTCTGATAATTAATATATATATATATATGTTGCATGTATGCATGTTATATTATACTTCTATTATGTATATGTGATTAATGTGTGTGATGTGTTACGTATGCATTAGTAATTATTATGTGCATGTTTATATACGTTTGCATGTGTGTATTATTAATTTCCTTGTTGTTATTGAATGAATACGGATGAGTATTGCATGAATTGTATGTATTATTATTAAGTATATTTGTATGCGAATGTGTATGTGTACGTAAACATGTATGCATATGCTATATATGTATGTGTGTTCGCGTATGTGTGTGCTTGTATGTAAGTATACATTATTATCATTATTATTATTATTATTACTATTTGGGCTAAATTTAAAGAAAGTAAAAAGTATATTAAAACCCAAACAAATTAAGTGTTCAGTCCATACAATTACAAAACCCAAAATCAATATTTATACCGAGCCTAAACCGGCCAGCCCAAAACCTAGAAAAACCTAATTACATCTAATACAAAGACCTAATTTTTGTATATTTTCTGTGCGTGGCCCAATATGGGCTGTCAGATCAAACTTTGATCTGACGGTCCAGATCGAATGAGAGGACCCTCCAACTGGCGCGTGTGGCTCACTCCTGGGACTGTTGGACTTCCACGCGTGCGTGGCGTGCACTCGCTGACTCCTCATATACCAAGATGCCATGTGGCACCATCTTGTGCAAAGCCCGCCCAGTCCAGATGCAATCTGAGCCATCCGCTCTCCAAGGCATCTCAGTCGTTGGATCAAATCTGATCCAACGGCCGAGACTGGATCTGGCCGAGATAACACTGCCACCATGCCTCCACGTCGGCTATACCAACTGCCACTCAAAGAACGTTCCACAAAACACCAAAAGACAGTCTGTCAGTACCAAAAATAATCAGAGAGATGAGGCATATATGTAAACCAACAAAAATTCTAACATCATCAGTTTCCAAGAAGAATACAAAAAGTTTCTAGTTTCGAAAATACAAAAAAGAAAAAATAGTCAAGTTTCAGTGGTAGTCCTCCCTTCTTTTTCTAATCTCGTGCATGCATGCAAAAAAATAATAATAAGAAAAAAGGGAAAGATTAAAGTTTACCTAAGAAAAAATCCTTCCTTGCCGACGATAATCTCTGAGGAGTGAGCCACAAAAAGGGGATTTTCCCTTTTTTTATTTCGAAACGTCGGGGATTTGGGTTTTGTGGTCTCAAAATAGGAAAATATTGATTTTTGGGAAGGGTTTTGGTTTTGCCTTTGTAATAGTAGAGAGGTTTCTGTTCTGGATGGGAGTTGTAGTAAGGTTTTAGGACTTGTGAGTGCTCGCGGGGGCGGGGGCCAGAGTAGCCGGACCACCGCCGGCTTCTAGAACTATGGCGGTTGAGGGGGTTTGGGGTTACATTCTCTGGTAAAATAGAGAGAATAAAGAGTCTCTCTTAGGGTTCAAAAAAATGAAGGAAAAATGAAGTAGGGGCCGGTTGGATGAGTTTTATAGAATTAAAATAAAACGAAAGTGGGTAAATTGCTTCATAAATCCTCCATTACATTTGAAACTTTCAGTTTTGTCTCCCCCCTTGGGTAATTTACAATCCCCGTCCCTATGGCTTTTCAAAATCTTCCAATCTGACCCCCAAATGAACCAGATTTAGATTTCAAGTGGTTTAATTACGCCCCGAGTCATCCCACATTTTTGAGCTTTGCATTTTGAGTGTGCCCCTTGGTCATATTACACATCTGGTCCTTCCCAGTTTATTCCAGTTTCCAATTAGGTCCCTAAATCATGTTTTTTATCTTTTAATTTATGTTCTTTGTTTTCTTTTTTTTTATTTTTAGTCCTATTTTCATATCTAAGTATTCATGTTTTTTAATATGTTGATGTGGCATTTTTTGTGTTCTCATATTTTAATATTTCATATTAATATGTTCTTATATATATATGTTTAGTTTACGATGTTGTGTGTTTTTTATATTTTTGTTCACTTGTTCGTTTCGTGTTTTTAGTTGACTCGTGCATAGCATGTTTTTTTGTATTTTAGCATGTATTGTGTTCTCTTTGCTTTTAGGCAACATGTTAGGGTGTTTTCTTTTGTCACATACAATGCCATGTTTTTATTATTTATTTTATGTATGTAAATTATGTCATGTGTCAAGTATTAAATACATGTTCGTTTTTTGCTTTGCTTTATTAGTATAGTGCCATGTTACATGTATGCCATGCATATTTTACGTTATGTTTTTTTCATATCTTAAGATGTGCACGTGTGTTTTAGCATGTTTTACTTTTGTTTGCGTTTTAGGTTATATGATAGTGTGATATTGTTTGTTTGTTATAATGTCCTTTTCAATTTATGCATAGTTTGTGTCATATGCCAAGTGTCAAGTATTAGTTGTTTTATGCTAGTATTTTTGTTTCGATTTATTAATTTAACATCATATTGTGTATATGTCATGCTTTTTTTTGTATTCGGTGTTTAATCTATGTGTTTAAGCATGGTGGATTTAATTAATTTAGCATTTGGAAGCATGTTTTTATGTTTGTATTCATATTTTTTTTATCGTTAGGACTTGTCACATTTTTCTTGTTCATGCATTTTGCCTTCGAATATTATTACATTTATGTTTATGTTTTAATTTCATGTCTTTGTAAATATTTGTTTATAATGTTTTTTTTAATTTGCATAACTAGATATTAATTGTCAATGCGGTGCCCTTTTATCCGAGCGTAAATGGGGCCAGTATCAGGCGTAGTGATGGTGGTTAGGCGTTTACTCTCGGATAACTGGGCTTTTAAAATTTACTCGCACATATAACTAAATTTTAATTTAATCGCCATTTTAATATGGAAAGTCTAATATCAATAAAGCGATAATTATTAAAGTACCGATTTTGGGCAGTGTGGGGGTGTTAATCCTTCCCCATCCGTAACCAACTCCCGAACCCCAACAATTTTAAATCTCTGGTTTTATGGTGTCCGACCTACCTAAGTGGCCGGTGGTGACTCCATTTTTTAATAAAATCTGATTTTTTTCTAAAACCCATGGAAAATTTTTAAAATACCCAAAAGACCCCAAACACATTTAAAACCCCGTTTTTTTTAGCGAAGAAGGGAGATCGCTACAGATGGCGACTCCGCTTAGGACAGTTTTTGTTTTTTTCAAAAGCAAAATGAGAGTCAAGCTTTTTAAAATAATTACCGCTTTACTAATATTAGAAGTTCCGGATTAAAGTGACTATTAAATTAACATTCGGTTATAAGTGCGCGTTTATTTTAACGCATTTAAAATTTGGCATATAAACCCACCCTTTTTAGTGGGGAGAAAACGCTAATGCTTTCGTTTGGATATCATTCCTCCGTATAGGCCTAGCAAGTACCTTCGGGGCTCGAGTACCTTATGCTTTCGTAAGAATATCGTTCCTTCGTATGGGCATAAGCGAATGGGTCCCCTGAATTGAACCCAGTTGAAAAGAGCCTATAATGTGTGATGATCGGGGCCCTTGCTACTCTTAGTAGAAGACAACAAGGACAATTTGGGTACCTCTTAGAACCAACACTGCATGTAGGGAACACATAGAAACCCACCCCTTTAGAGCCATGCGGATAACCTAGGTGTTTTAAACGGGATGTAAATAGGGTTGTTCTATTTGTTTACCTAATTTAAGTTGTTCTTATATTTATGTATTTTTTTATTTTATCCGGTACCGACTCGTTTTCTTTTTTGTTTTGATTTTTTTTCATACATCATTGCATTTGCATTACATAAAGGTACTGGATCAAGTGGTTTGCCCGATCAGAAAATCTTTCATCATGGAAAAAAGTTATCTGAACAAGGACGACCTCAACTTAGCTGTCAGGCATTGGTCAGAAGTCAATCAGAGGACTCAAGGTAACAGTTTACCGAGTGAACGCATAGTGGCAGGGTACACCTACGTGAGTCTACAACAGAATGAAGCAAAGAAGATGGACATGTTCGCTTTGGGAATATATGGTTTGGTCATCTTCCCGAGGGTTCTCGAAAACATCGACGTAGCCATTCTAGACCTATTTGAGCGATTCAAGTGGAAGGCAAACCTAGTACCAGCCATTTTGACTGAAACTTTCATTTCTTTGAATGCAAGCAGAAAGCACGAAGAAGGATGTTTCAGCTACAGGTTTGGATCCAGATCCACATGTGGAAGACACCGATGAGGGTTTTACCGGGAATGTCATTCTGAGACTTTTCGCCATTGCAGGAGTACTTAGCGAAGGAATGGCGAGAAGACTTAAAGAGGGAGAAATAGACTCAGATCTTTAAAAATATTCAAGACAAAGACATAGTATGGAGGGTTCTGTGGCTCGGCAAGGTTAGTCATTTCTTATACAGCTGCAGTGAGTATGATTGGCTGATGATGTTAGGGTTGTATGGTGGATTGCTTGTGCTCCGCTTTTAGTGTCCCGACAGTTTGGATCGCGACAGTTCGTCCTCTTCACCGCTAGGCTAAGTAGAAGCGAATTCTCGTTCAAGGGCGAGTTCAGGGCTAAGGTCCAAACCACCATGAGAGCTTGGGATCACTGTTACCATATCATGGTGGGAGGAGATACCGAGCCCATGACCACCCCAGATTATGATCTCTAGATGCACTTGAGGGTTAATGATAAGATTTCAGAACCTGACCAAGGACCTACCATGTCGCTTGAAGAGCATATGAGGATAGTACCGTCCGAAGCTGTTATTTTGCGTGGTGAACTTGAAGAAGTTAAGAATAAACACCTTAACGTGCTTCTAACACACAACCAACATAATCTAACATCCAACCACAACATTACATCACAGATTCAACATCTTTTCATGGCATCTTGCATCAAATGTAAATCTATAGGCATGCCACCTAGAAAACCAAACAAGTAAAACATGAAACTTCAAACCATCACCAAAGACAATCCATAATGGCCATTTACAACTCAAGAGCAGCAAAACAAACTTGCTCAACAGGGATTTCAACAAAATATCTCCCAAATAACAACGGAAACCCCCATTGCCCTTATTATTTATAGTATAGTTCAAAACATACTTTGGTTACCAAGTATTGTACCGATCCCTTGATTCCCAATACCTTCTGAAAACCTTAATTCTCTGTATTGATCGACAAAGAGAGCGTAAGAACACAAGGCTTAGTGATGAGTGCTCAAAAACAAGACACCATCAATGCATTTAAAACCATTTCTCAACAACACAATGAAATCTTATTTCAATCCATGCTCAACAACATTTAAAACCTTATCATGCCTAGAAAACCATACACTTAATTTCTTTAAAAACTAGCATAATAAACCATATGCAACATGTATCATTAACCAACAGCAAATCCCATTGCTAAACCTCATTTTAAGCCTTCCCATTCATAACAACCATATACAAAGCTTAAAGAGTAAACATGCATATATCATATTATACAACATAAACCTTTCAATGATACATCAACAATTATATTGGCTTACAAGTGATCATAACCAAGTTCTTTTACCAAAACAGTTCATCAGATACACGAATTCAAACAAGTGTCCTCGCAACACTTCAAGCCATCTCAACCAGAATAGCAATACAATTACAATCGCGGTACATTACAACCGAGTACACTTACAACCCACGGGGATACCAATCCCACTTATCAGTTAGACGCTTAATCCACTAACGGGAGTTTACTAATATAACTCCTCTACCATTAGGGTACTTGGATGGAGTTTAAGGTACACGGATCAAAACCCCTCAACATCCATGGCGACTTATTATAGTGCACTATCAATCCTATGGTCGGCCAACTATATCCGATAACAATTTTAAAACCGCATCACCTGCCAATATAATTAACCATTTACCATTTACCTCACTGTTTTTCCAAGAATTAAACCAAACCATTTACAAAGCAACATACCATGCTTTAAACCACATACTTACATGGATCACTTACCACGTGCATCCATCATCATTTCATGATCAAAACCAGTATTTTACATACTTTAAAACATGCTTAAACAGTAGGTATAATGTAAATCAAAAAAGTGCATAAAACCATTTCGTAAAAGCACTATCGAGAGAGAAACCACTTTATACTTACTTTCGAGCTCAAACTAGCGTTTTAAGCTAAGTTTAAACTCTCATAAACCACCTTTTAAACATTCTAAAGATGGAATTCACGTTCACACTCACCGATACAGGAAACCTCGACTTGCCAGCGCGAAATCAAGTGTCCGAAGCCTCCAAAGCTTCCTTGCTCGCTTCTGAATCAACCTCCCCTATTTTAATCACATTGCAACAGAGGATTAATGCACATCAATGCATTCTAAACACTGTAACAATAAATCCTCACGGACTTCCACAATTACTCAATCACAACAACCGAAATCATCATCTAATCCTTTCCAAACACAACCCAGCCACAACCTAACAATCTAACACTTCCATAATCATCAAATAAACCTTAAAAACGGGATTAATTCATCCAAATACTTCCAGCATCTACACAGCCACCACAACTCCACAAAAACACAAATCTAACCACCTTATCAACTAGGGATTCAAGAGTTTCGGGATTCCATTTTTAAAATCAACTTAACAAAAATATAATAAATCCAAAATATGTTTAAAATCAATCCACAACACTGAAAATAGATCCAATTCGGATCTTTCACTATTTCATCAAATTTACTCAATTAAATCAATTAATTCAATATAAAAACACAAAATCAGATTATAAACCATAAATCAAGGATCAAACACTTGGGAATATCAATAAAGAACCATTCAGTAGAGGAGATCACGGACCTTACCCCTATTTTGTGATTTCTCCCTCAATTGGCTTGTTTAAAGCTAAGAAAACACAAGATTTCATTGAGGTTTTGTAAATCAATGATAAAGAATCATTTACAAATCAATAATCTGAGTAAAATGATCTTTCACCTCTGGTTTTTGATGAAAACTTGACTGTTTGGCAGAAATGAAGTGGAGAAAAAAGTTGAGAGAAAAGTTAAGTAGATTTTCTTTAAAGTGATAACTAACTTTTAAAAACCAAATTTCCTTTTTAATTGACTTTTAAAACACATGTTAAAATGATTTAATTGAAGGGAGGAATCACCAGCAAAAACTTGGTAAAATAGATCCTTAAAGATTCTAAGAATTTGATCATTTTCATTTTAGTCACATTTAAAAATAATTTTCAAAAATCGCATTTTGGTCACTAGCCAAAATGTTACACTTCCAAATCTCATTTTCAAAAATTGATTTCACCAATATTAATCATATATTAAAAGATGATTTTTAACCATTTTCCATATTTTTATCTTACCGAAAAATATATGGTCCTGAATCCGACTCGAATCCCTAACTCGGTCTACCGGACCGTCTAATATGCCACAAAACCGCTAGGCCCAAAACCGGGGCATTACAACTCTCCCCCACTTAGGAAATTTCGTCCTCAAAATTTTACTTGGAGGAAACAGATGCAGAAACTGCTCCAGCATCTCCGAGTTGCGTTCCCACGTGGCTTTCTTAACACCTCGGTGCCTCCACAACACCTTAAAAGCTCGACCGTCTTGTCACGCAGAACCTTGCTATTGGTATCAAGAATCTCTAAAGGTTCCTCATCATAAGATAAATATGGCCTCAACTCAACATCCTCCACTAGCATAACATGTGATAGATCTGACCGATACCTCCGCAACATCGATACATAAAACACATCATGAATTTTCTCCAACTCGGGAGGCAATCTCAACCAGTAAGCAACATGACCAACACATTTAACAAATTCGTATAGTCCAATAAACCTCAGACTAAGCTTACCTCTACGTCCAAATCGTGTCACCTTTTTCTATAGTGGCACTTTCAAGAACACACGGTCACCAGCAGCATACTCTATATCTCTACGCTTCAAATCCGCATAGGATTTTCGATGATCTAAAGCCGCTTTCAAGTGTTCAAATAATAGCTTCTCCTTTTCATTGGTGTCTTTCAACACATCAGGCAAAAAAACATGTTTTTATCCGACCTCATCCCAACACAACGGTGTATGGCACTTCCTACCATATAGAGCCTTGTATGGTGCCATCTGTATACTAGCTTGATAACTGTTATTATAGGCAAACTCCACCAACGGCAACTGCTCTTCCCACATTCCCTAGAACTCAATGATACAGCACCTCAACATATCTTCCAAGACCTGTATCACACGCTCCGACTGTCCATCCGTCTGAGGATGATACGAGGTACTGAGATTCAACCGTGTACCAAGAACATGATACAAACTTTCCCAAAACCTTACCGTAAAGCACAGATCTCGATCCTAAACTATGAATTTAAGCACCCCGTGCAAATGCACAATCTTAGAAATATACAGCTTGGCCAACTTACCCAAGGCATATGTCGTATGTACAGGCACAAAATGCGCACACTTCGTGAACTGATCCACAATCACCCAAATGGAATTTTTTTCCCCGGCATCAACAGCAACCCAGACACAAAATCCATGGTGATTTTTTCCTATTTCCACTCTAGTACCCTCTACGGTTGCAACAACCCAGAAGGAAACTAATGTTCAGCCTTTACACGCTGACACACCATGCATCAGCCAACAAAATTAGTCACATCCTTTTTCAACCCAACCCAATAATACTCTTTCTTCAACCCTCGATACATCTTAGTACTACCGAGATACATAGCGAATGGACTAGCATGCGCTTCGGTTAAAATAGTATGCCTCAACTCTTCATCTTCAGGCACCACAATCCGACCTTTAAAACACAACACTTTGTCGTCATTAAAATGAAAATCTGTAGGATTCCCATCCATGATATCCTTCACATGCGGTACCAAACTCCCATCATATGGATGTTTCTCCTTAATCAACTGTGACAAGGATGGCTTCACTTGTAACTCAGCTAACAACCTACTATCACGCGTCACATTCAACCTAGAAAACATAGCTCTCAACTCTACAACAGCCTTTCTACTCAAAGCATCCGCCACAACGTTAGCTTTACCTAAATGATATTCAATGGTCAGATCATAATCCTTAAGAAATTCCAACCATCTTCGCTGCCTAAGGTTTAACTCCTTATGTGTCATCAAGTACTTCAGACTCTTATGATCCGTATATACCACACATTTTCACCGTAAAGGTAATGTATCCAGATCTTCAAGGCAAAAACAATCGCGGCAAGCTCGTGATCATGAGTAGGGTAATTACACTCATGTACCTTCAACTGTCTAGAGGCATACGCAACTACCTTACCCTCCTGCGTCAGCACACATCCAAGCCTAACATACGATGCATCACTATAAACAACGAACTCTTTTCCTGATTTTGGCTAAACAAAGACCGAAGCTCGCATCAAAGCTTTCTTTAACTTTTCGAAAGCTTGTTGTCTATCCTCCGTCCACTCAAAACGAACATTCTTCTACAATAGCTTGGTTAACGAAGCGGCTATACTAGAGATCCCCTCAATAAACCTACGATAATAACCCGCCAAACCAAGAAAACTCTTAACTTTTATCACAAATTTAGGCACTTTCTGACTCATCACAGCCTCAATCTTGTGTGGATCAACACGAATCCCCTCGGCCGACACCACATGTCCAAAGAAAACAACCTCCTTAAGCCAGAATTCACACTTGCTTAAATTTGCATACAACTGATTGCCCAACAACGTCTGAAGCACAATCCGCAAATGTCTATCATGATCATCCTCAATACGAGAGTACACGAGTATATCATCGATAAACACAACCACAAACTGATCCAAAAACTTATAGAACACTCGGTTCATCATTTCCATGAAAGCCATCGGCGCATTGGTCAAACCAAAAGGCATCACCAAAAACTCGTAATGCCCGTACCTCGTACGAAAAGCTGTCTTGGGCATATCCACCTCCTTCATCTTTAATTGGTAGTACCCAGACCTCAAATCTATCTTAGAGAACACTGAAGCACCCCTGAACTGGTCAAACAAGTCATCTATCCATGGAAAAGGATACTTGTTCTTTATCGTCAACTTGTTCATTTACCGATAATCTATACACATCCGCAACTTACCATCTTTCTTCTTTACAAACAACACCGGCGCACCCCACGGTGAAATACTAGGTCTGATGAAGCCTCGGTCAAACGACCCCTACAGTTGCGTCTTTAACTCTTTTAACTCCTTCGAGGCCATGCAATACGGAGTAATAGAAATTGGTGCCATATTCGTAAAAACCTCGATGCCGAACTCAACCTCATAGTCTGGTGGGTAACTCTTCCAAAAAACACCCAAAACTCGTATATCGTGCAAATATCTTGCACCTTCAACTCCTTCGAACCCAGATTCATAACATAGGCCGAGAAAGTCTCACATCTAGAATCCAACAGCTGTCTCGCTTCCAAAGCCAAAATAACATTAGATAAGAACCTAGCGTTCTCACCAACAACCACCACCTCAAGATCATCGGACAACTTCAGGGATATTCGCTTGGTCTCAAAATCTACTACAGCCCTATGCTCAGACAACCAATCCATCCCCAAAATAACATCAAAATCATGGAATGGAAACTCCATTAGATCCACATCAAACACATGTCCCTAAACCATCATCGGACATCTACGATACAATTTTCTAACTACAACCGTCTCCCCAAGAGAACTGGTCACTCTAACACCCACATTAAGAAACTCAACAAGAATATCAAGCAACTGTGCATGCTCACCCAAGATGTATGAATGAGTAGAACCAGAATCAACCAACGAATAAAACGGTAAAAACTATAAAGTGAAAGTGCATGCAATAACATCGGTGTCATTATGACCCTCACGGTGCGCATACACCCTAACTGGTCCACCTTCCTCAAGCTGGATAGCAATGGTATGAGCCACAGTCCTCTGCCCATCATCTCTACACTGAAACGGGCCACGACCATGACTACGACTCCTTTGCGAAGCAATAACAGGTACAACACCCTACCCACCTCCAACCAACAAAGAACAATCACGTCTCAGATGGTCGCCAGACCCACAACTCTAACAAGCATTGGCCACAATAGCAGCATGTGCCTGACCCTCCCTAGCAAAACGAGGGAAATCTCACCTCAAATGCTCACGCGATCCACAAGCCCAACATGTGTTGTGCAGAGCTTGAACCTGAGCTCCCTGCCCCTACGCTCCACACCCAACCGCACCACCACCACGCTTCTAATCTAGGCGATACCTCTTGTCACGGTGTCTCTTGGCCTAACCACCGCCAAAACTAGAACCAACCGCTCTCTTGCCATAGCTAAAGCCTCGAGATCCAGAAGCCAAACTAAGATTGTACTCAACATCCTTGGCTCATGTGACCAATACATCAAAATCCGTATAATCAGCAGTAAGCATGTACGTATTAACATCTTGAACCAGCCCGTATCAAAATGATCACAATGTTGTCGCTCGTTAAGGACTAACTCGAGAGCATAATGGCTCAACCTCACAAACTGTACCTCATACTTAGCTACAGACATACTACCCTACACCAAAGCCATAAACTCTCAATTTTTCTCTTTCTGATATCGGACTCCCAGGAACTTCTTTCAGAAAGCACTGTAAAATAACTCCTAGGTTACATCCTCGGTGACCATCCCAGACATCGTGGTAGTCCACCATGTATAAGCACCTCCCTGCAACATGAACATAGCACAACCCAGCTTACAAGCATCAGAACAACCTATCTACTTCAAAATCTTCTTTGTACTAGTCAACCAGTCCTTAGAAGCCTCTGGTGCTAGGCCGTGAAACTCAACTCCGCCCAGACTATGGTGCCATCACTTGCGCACCCGCTACAAATGCCTGGAAAGTACCTATCATGGCCTGAATCAACGGTGCCATATCACCCAACCCTAGCCCAGCTGGTACAGGTGGTACATGCTCCACATTTCGTAGATGGATTAGGAGGAAGCGACGATAACCCTCCTAAAGGTACAATATCTCCTCGTTTCCCTGCCCAACGACAACAGCAATCGTACCAGATCACAACTCTCTTATTGGTCCCATTGTGCGAACAAAATATCTAAGGCATCCAAGACTTCCATTTCAAAATCATAACATTTCAGACTATAATAATAAGGCAATGGTTTTTTGAATTTCTCCCCAACATGGCATAACGCAACCAACGTACATATTACAATCACTGTGCATAGCAAATGTTAAGTATTCAAAAGTACTATTTTTATTACCCTTTTTACTCATATTATTGTTAGACTTAGGCTTATATTAGTTGCATAACTAGTCATTCATGCATTAATTCATGTTTTTTCCACCGTTGAGCTTGATTACATAACTTGGTGATTTTTGTGGAAAATATATTGTTTTGGTGTGTTTTGTGTGTGTAGAATCAGTTGCCAAAGCAAGGATGGAACCAGTAGCCAGGGCAATACAAGAAGGAGATGCCGACGTAGTTGCCAGGGTAGTGCAAGAAGGAGATGCTGACGCAGTTGCCAAGGTAATGCATGAAGGAGATGCTGACGCAGTTGCCAAGGCAGTGCATGAAGGTTATGCCGAGCTACATGCCAGGGCAATTATCGATAATGGATAAGAAGATGTGGCACTCGAATTGATGACTAGATAAAGCCTAATATGACGTGGAAGAAGCTAAATCTTAGAAGAAATGGATAGAGCAATTGGGAGATTTCGACAAGAAGGAGGGAGAGATTTCGACAAAGGTTTCAACCATTTTTCATCATTTTCTTTCTTGTTCAATTAGGTTTATGTTAGGAATTCTTTGTTTTGTTTTTCTTTGGAACTTAGCCATGAACTAAATCTATTTGGCTATGGTTATTGTGTTTTGTGGTTGTGAGAAACAATTGGATTTTGTTTAGGTAATAAGAGTTTGCACTTTCAATTCAAGGTTTACTCATTCTTGGTTTTTATTCTTGTTTGCGAGTGAATTGGGAGAGGATCTCGTAAATTCATCTATTTATCTAATATCGGGAGAGTTAGATTCAAGAAACGAATGAGTATGGTCTTTATTCAATCTATTGATGGTGAAGATTAATCTGGCTTAGGGATAAGTTAAGGATTTCAATGGCTAAGAGGAGCGCAAGATTGGTTGTTGTTCACCCTTGATTCACGCAGGGATGTATTGTCAAGGCATACACAATTAGCTAGAGTTTCGACTAAGGGATAAGAAGAAACCATTGAAGAACGCTCCGCCGAACCTTGAAGTTGCAGCCCAGCCGCCCAATTAGTTGCCCAGCTAGTCGCCCAGGCAACCGTCGAGTAGTTGCCAAGGCAACCCCACTGCGCAAGTTGCCACGGCAACTGAGTTGCCCTTGCACTCTTTTACCAAGATGATCTAATCGGCTATCACACCTTAACTCACGATAACCTGGCCTATTCTCTCTCATTTGATTACATATTCTTTTACTTATTTGCTTTCTAGTTTAGTTGTTAGTTAAAACTCCTACAATCTTCTACTTGTCTTCTTTTACTTTTTACAGTGCAAGAGATTAGATTATTGAAGTGGCACCAATCCATGTAGAGACAATATCTTTTATACTATAACTTGTGACGTGTACACTTGCACAATTGCGGAGCACTTATTATGCGCAACAAGTTTTTGGCATTGTTGTCGGGATTGGCAATTGGTGTTAGTTGTTTTTGTTATTGCATTTCTTTTATTATTTTTACTAACTTTTATTTTTGTTTGTTTTATCAAAAAAAATTCAGGTGCGCTACAAGTTAAGGGACATCAGCATGTCGGGAAATAAAAGCCAATCTATTTGAGAGTTGATGATGGAAGATAGGAATCAATCCACTGAAGAATTTCTTACACCATTCGATGATTACTTATACCAACCGAGAAAAGCCCAAAGAGCCTATCTCGTGGAAAACTTTTGTGCTATGTGTGGAGAACATCATGTGTTTGAAAATTGCCCTCACATTTTCAGTGCATATGGCTACATGGAGGACCATAGATGGAACCAACAGCAAAATCCTTCATGGTATGATCAAAAAGCTCAATTTTTTTTACCATGATAATTTTGTCGTAGCAACAGATATGCCATGGCAATATAGTCCTTTCCAAGAGCACTCCAATTCCTTGGAGGAAACGTTGCTAGCTTCCTTGTCTAGACTTGGCGGATCAATTGAAGAGATTCGAGAGTTATCAAAGTCCATGGATATGAGCATAGCTCAGTGGGATGCACCCTTGAGGTATTCAGAAGATCAATTGAGGAGATCCATATATGCCACGGATAACATGCCCCAACAATCAATTGCTAGGGATATTGACGTCCCAAGGCAAGAGGACAAGGAACAATGCAAGGAAAGCTCTCCAATGTGTGAGGAACAACTAAAACCTCAAAGTCGAGAGTATGTTGATGAGAAAGACTGCCCAAAACTTGATGAACTTGAGCAACAAATTGCCTCGACAATGATTGGGGACCCTGAAAAGAGCAATGCCGCGACAACACTCAATGAAGCTGAGAATAGCAATACTACAACAAATTTTGAGGAACTTGATGCCCAGAATATTACAACGTTGATGTTGAAGCAGGAATCTGTAGATTTCTCTCATCCACCTTTGCCACGGCAATTGCATGACCACATGCAAGATCAACGAGATGATAATACTTTGCCAATGGAATATGAGCAGGTAATGGTTAAACCTTTTGAATTCTTTAAAAACTCACCTCCTCTATTACAGGTATGTCTTGAGGAACCGATGTTGGTAGATTTGAAGCCATCGAAATCTCTACTGATGGAGATGTTTGAGAGGCCAAAAGAAAAAGGTGTTTGGATTCGTAAAGCTTTTCAAAAAATTGGTTATTCCCTTGACTTACAGCAAATTTTGGTAACTGATTGCCATGGCAATTGGCTAGAGCAGCAATTGCCACGACAACGAAGGCTACATCCAAACATGATGGAGCCCAACGAGAATGAGGTAATTAAATGGTTGGATGTTGATATAATTTTTCCTAATAATAAATTCATGCTTTCAGGAACAATAGCAAGGTGGAAGATGCACATGGACTACAAGGGAACACGGGAGAAAGACACATCCACCATGGTAACGCAAAGGGGAGTAGTTGCGAGCACATTGGCCTAACTCTTTTTGGGCAATATTGTCACTCGATGGAGGGTGCGGATGGACTATAAGAAGTATCGAAAACGACCCACCTCCAGTTTTCTCGGATATGCAGTAACCTTAGAAGATGCATGAAAATGCTCTTTCTAAGAATTTTTAATTTTTGTTTTAAATTTTTGAAACTTTATTTTATTTTCGGTTATTTTTGTTATTTTTTTCTTTATTTATTTTGGAAATTTCATGAGATATTTTTGTCTACGGTGTTCTTTAGTTTTTAGGTTTTCTTTTCCATAACAAGACTCACAACCACCATGCTAAAGAAATTCACTATCGACTACTTGTCACGGAAACCGCAAAAGAGGATGCCCCGGCAACTACCTCAGCAGTTGCTACGACAACAAAAACTGGCGATGCCAAGGCAAAAACAATAGTTTCAGCAACTACTGATGCCCAAGAAAGTGAACCTGCCTCGGCAAACATGGATCAAATCAAAGCAATGATATTCACGCGGTACTAGCCAAAAGCATTCAACCACCGACCGGAAAATGAATCAAGCAAACGACATGAAGGAAACTTATCACTCGAGGTGACGACCTCTCCAACTAACTCATTTCATTTAGTTTCTTTTAATTTTTGTTTCACTTTTACATGCATTGAGGATAAAGCTTCTCTCGAGTTTGGGGGGTGTTGGTTTCTAGTTAGTTTCATGTTTAGTTGCATTCATCTTTAGCAGTCACATATAGGTTGCATATGTTACTTGTCATGCCTTTAATTGGATTTAATTGCTTAAGACTTGTTGAATATCCAATGATGAATTTTTGTCACTGCACTTAATTGAAAGAACCTTTAATTTTAGGATTGCATGAAAAGAACTTATAATTTTACTATGACGCTGATTTTTTTTTACACAGTTGTGGCTTGTTGATTGAAAAAACCTTAGTGAAATTAGGTTGCTTAAAATTTGGGTAAATTTAAAATTGAAAATTAAAAGTTAATTTCTTGCTAGAGGTGCCCGAAACTGGCTCTAGTAGTAAATGCACTTTCTTGCTAGAGGTGCCTGAAATTGGCTCTATTAGTTAATGCACATTAAAGAATCGCTAGACGTGCCCGAAATTGGATCTAGTCGACTAAAATAAAATGAGAAATTGCTTACTTTGCTAGAGGTGCCCAAAATTGGCTCTAGTGAAAATAAAAATAAATGCCCGATAATTAAATTGATAAAAGCCTATTGTTCACATAGAATCTTGAAAATCAAATTGTACACAACTACGCACACACATTGTCATGAGCATTATAGTTTGATTATGGGTAATTTTTGTGCTATCCGAAAAATTAAAAGGTGATCATACTTTGTGCCACGGTTCCGAGGTTTGAATTCAAGATTGAAGCATGTCTTTGATTAAAGTCTTGGCAGGTAATTGTTAGTTTGCATTGCTTGAGGACAAGCAATAGTTCGAGTTTGAGGGTGTGTTAAGTGTTCAAAAGTACTATTTTTATTACCCTTTTTACTCATATTATTGTTAGACTTAGTTTTAATTAAAAGGTGATCATACTTTGTGCCACGGTTCCGAGGTTTGAATTCAAGATTGAAGCATGTCTTTGATTAAAGTCTTGGTAGGTAATTGTTAGTTTGCATTGCTTGAGGACAACCAATAGTTTGAGTTTGAGGGTGTGTTAAGTGTTCAAAAGTACTATTTTTATTACCCTTTTTACTCATATTAGTTGCATAATTAGTCATTTATGAATTAATTCATGTTTCTTTCCACCGTTGAGCTTGATTACATAACTTGGTGATTTTTGTGGAAAATATATTGTTTTGGTGTGTTTTTGTGTGTGCAGAATCAGTTGCCAAAGCAAGGCTGGAACCAGTAGCCAGGGCAATACAAGAAGGAGATGCCGACTTAGTTGCCAGGGTAGTGCAAGAAGGAGATGCCGACGCAGTTGCTAGGGTAGTGCATGAAGGAGATGCTGACGCAGTTGCCAGGGTAGTACATGAAGGTTATGCCGAGCTAGTTGCCAGGGCAATTGTCGATAATGGATAAGATGATGTGGCACTCGAATTGATGACTAGATAAAGCCTAATATGACATGGAAGAAGATAAATCTTAGAAGAATTGGAGAGAGCAATTGGGAGATTTCAACAAGAAGGAGGGAGAGATTTCGACAAAGGCTTCAACCATTCTTCATCTTTTTCTTTCTTGTTCAATTAGGTTCATGTTAGGAATTCTTTGTATTGTGTTTCTTTGGAACCTAGCCATGAACTAAATCTATTTGGCTAAGGTTATTGTGTCTTGTGGTTCTGAGAAACAATTGGATTTTGTTTAGGTAATAAGAGTTTGCACTTTCAATTCAAGGTTTACTCATTATTGGTTTTTATTCTTGTTTGCGAGTGAATTGGGAGAGGATCTCATAACTTAATCTATTTATCTAATATAGGGAGAGTTAGATTCAAGAAACGAATGAGTATAGTCTTTATTCAATCTATTGATGGTGAAGATTAATCCGGCTAAAGGATAAGTTAAGGATTTCAACGGCTAAGAGGAGCGCAAGATTGGTTGTTGTTCACCCTTGATTCATGCAGGGATGTATTGTCAAGGCATGCACAATTAACTAGAGTTTTGACTTAGGGATAAGAAGAAACCATTGAAGAACGCTCCGCCGAACCTTGAAGTTGCAGCCCAGCTAGTCGCCCAGGCAACCGTCGATTAGTTGCCAAGGCAACCCGCTGCACAAGTTGCCACGGCAACTGAGTTGCCCTTGCACTCTTTTACCAAGACGATCCAATCGGCTATCACACCTCAACTCACGATAACCTGGTCTATTCTCTCTCATTTAATTACATATTCTTTTACTTATTTGCTTTCGATTTTAGTTGTTAGTTAAAACTCCTACAATCTTCTACTTGTGTTCTTTTACTTTTTACAGTACAAGAGATTAGATTCTTGAAGTGGCACCAATCCCTGTGGAGACGATATCTTTTATACTATAACCTAGCCTTGTTTTGTGTAAATTTAAAATTGAAAATTAAAAGTTAATTTCTTGCTAGAGGTGCCCGAAACTGGCTCTAGTAGTAAATGCACTTTCTTGCTAGAGGTGCTTGAAACTGGCTCTAGTAGTTAAAGCACATTAAAGAATCGCTAGAGGTGCCCGAAATTGGCTCTAGCCGAATAAAATAAAATGAGAAATTGCTTAATTTGCTGGAGGTGCCCGAAATTGGCTCTAGTGAAAATAAAAATAAATGCCCCGGTAATTAAATTGATAAAAGCCTATTGTTTACATAGAATCTTGAAAATCAACTTGTACACAACTACGCAAACACATTGCCACGAGCATTATAGTTTGATTCCGGGTAATTTTTGTGCTATCCAAAAAATTAAAAGGTGATCATACTTTGTGCCACGGTTCCGAGGTTTGAATTCAAGTTTGAAGCATGTCTTTGATTAAAGTCTTGGCAGGTAATTGTTAGTTTTCAGTGCTTGAGGACAAGCAATAGTTTGAGTTTGGGGGTGTGTTAAGTGTTCAAAAGTACAATTTTTATTACCCTTTTTACTCATATTATTGTTAGACTTAGGCTCATATTAGTTGCATAATTAGTCATTCATGCATTAATTCATGTTTCTTTCCACCGTTGAGCTTGACTACATAACTTGGTGATTTTTGTGGAAAAGATATTGTTTTGGTGTGTTTTTGTGTGTGCATAATCAGTTGCCAAAGCAAGGCTGGAACCAATAGCCAGGGCAATACAAGAAGGAGATGTCGACGCAGTTGCCAGGGTAGTGCAAGAAGGAGATGTCGACGTAGTTGCCAGGGTAGTGCATGAAGGTTATGCCGAGATAGCTGCCAGGGAAATTGTTAATAATGGATAAGATGATGTGGCACTCAAATTGATGACTAGATAAAGCCTAATATGACGTGGAAGAAGATAAATCTTAGAAGAATTAGAGAGAGCAATTGGGAGATTTCGATAAGAAAGAGGGAGAGATTTCGACAAAGGCTTCAACCATTATTCATCTTTTTCTTTCTTGTTCAATTAGGTTTATGTTAGGAATTCTTTGTTTTGTGTTTCTTTGGAACCTAGCCATGAACTAAATCTATTTGGCTAAGGTTATTGTGTTTTGTGGTTGTGAGAAACAATTGGATTTTTAGGTAATAAGAGTTTGCATTTTCAATTCAAGGTTTACTCTTGGTTTTTATCCTTATTTGCGAGTGAATTGGGAGAGGATCTCGTAACTTCATCTATTTATCTAACATCGGGAGAGTTAGATTCAAGAAACGAATGAGTATGGTCTTTATTCAATCTATTGATGGTGAAGATTAATCCGGCTTAGGGATAAGTTAAGGATTTCAACGGCTAAGAGGAACGCAAGATTGGTTGTTGTTCACCTTTGATTCACGCAGGGATATATTGTCAAGGCATGCACAATTAGCTAGAGTTTCGACTTAGAGATAAGAAGAAACCATTGAAGAACGCTCCGCCGAACCTTGAAGATGCAGCCTAGCTGCCCAATTAGTTGCCCAGCTAGTCACCCAAGCAACCGTCGATTAGTTGCCAAGGCAACCCCGCTGCGCAAGTTGCCACGACAGCTGAGTTGCCCTTGCACTCTTTTACCAAGACGATCCAATTGGCTATCACACCTCAACTCAAGATAACCTGGCCTATTCTCTCTCATTTGATTACATCTTCTTTTACTTATTTGCTTTCTAGTTTATTTGTTAGTTAAAACTCCTACAATCTTCTACTTGTGTTCTTTTACTTTTTACAGTGCAAGAGATTAGATTCTTGAAGTGGCATCAATCCCTGTGGAGATGATATTTTTTATACTATAACCTGCGACGTGTACACTTGCACAATTGCGGAGCACTTATTACGCGCAACAACAAACAACAGAGTATAACTCAGAACAACATTGTAACAACCATACCAACTCTCAATTATCGTAAACCTAGCTCTGATACCACCAAATGTAACCCTTCGACCCAGCCTAATCGCAAGACCAAACCGAGCGAGTTATATTAGATTTACTGAAGTAAACCATGAAAAAAAACCCAAGACACGCCTATGTTTTTCCTTTTAACTTGACTAGATGCATAATTATTCTCCTACATGTACCTACTAGACTCAGGTGAAAGCCCAACTCAATCGGGCATCAAATCGATATCCAATTGATCATAATTGCCTATTATGGACCAAATTTGCAATTTCATAAAATTATGATGACTTTAATCCAATTTATGTTGCCAACCTTTAATTAATCAGATTTCATGTCAAAAATCAGACCAAAAAGAGCATCCAAACTCATTCAATTACGTCACCAAGATTCAGGGACTAAAACGCGAGAAAACAAAACTTCAGAATATTCCAAATAACAGATTTAACTAACACCATATTGGTACAAACAAGAGGTGTATCGATACTCATTCTTTATTTCAAAACTCAAAATTCCAGTGACCGATATCTGTTTCGATACATCTAAGCGTATCGAAACGCCTCCCTAAGTACCGAAACACTGGCCAATTTTGCCTTGGCCCGTACCAAAATAGTTACCCGCGTACCGGTACGCTAAACCTGAAATGGCTTACCTGTACCGGTACGCCTGGATCTGAAAGACCCTTTTTTGCTGGTTTAACATGCTTTTCAATATACCAAAACACCCTAACATGCTTCTAACACACAACCAACATAATCTAACATCCAACCACAACATTACATCATAGATTCAACATCTTTTCATGGTATCTTGCATCAAATGTAAATCTATAGGCATTCCACCTAGAAAACCAAACAAGTAAAACATGAAACTTCAAACCATTACCAAAGACAATCCATAATGGCCATTTACAACTCAAGAGCAGCAAAACAAACTTGCTCAACTGGAAGTTCAACAAAATATCTCCCAAATAACAACAGAAACCCCAATTGCCCTTATTACTTATAGTCTAGTTCAAAACATACTTTGGATACCAAGTCTTGTACTAATCCCTTGCTTCTCGTTGCCTTCTGAAACCTTAATTCTCTGTATTGATGGACAAAGAGAGCGTAAGCACACTAGGCTTAGTGAGGAGTGCTCAAAAACAAGACACCATCAATGCATTTAAAACCATTTCTCAACAACACAATGAAATCTTATTTCAATCCATGTTCGACAACATTTAAAACCTTATCATGCCTTGAAAACCATGCATTTAATATCTTTAAAAACCAACATAATAAACCATATGCAACATGTATCATTAACCAAAAGCAAAACCCATTGCTAAACCTCAATTTAAGCCTTCCAATGCATAACAACCATATGCAAAGCTTAAAGAGTAAACATGTATAAATCACATTATACAACATAAACCTTTCAATGATACATCAACAATTATATTGGCTTACAAGTGATCATAACCAAGTTCTTTTACCAAAATAGTTCATCGGATACACGGATTCAAACAAGTGTCCTCGCAACACTTCAAGTCATCTCAACCAAAATAAAGATACAATTACAATTGTGGTACATTACAACCGGGTACACTTACAACCCGCGGGGACACCAACTCCACTCATCGGTTAGACGCTTAATCCACTAACGGGGGTTTACGGTACAATATAACCCCTCTACCATTAGGGTACATGGATGGAGTTTACGGTACACAGATCAAAACCCCTCAACATCCAAGGTGACCTATTATAGTGCACTATCAATCCTATGGCCGGCCAACTATATCCGATAAAATTTTTAAAACCACATCACTTGCCAATATAATTAACCATTTACCTCGCTGTTTTTCCAAACATTAAACCAAATCCTTTACAAAGCAACATACCATGCTTTAAACCACAAGTATAAACCACATACTTACATAGATCATTTACCACGTGCATCCATCATCATTTCATGATCAAAACCAGTATTTTACATACTTTAAAAATGCTTAAACTGTAGGTACAATGTAAATCAAACAAGTGCATAAAACCATTTCATAAAAGCGCGACCGAGAGATAAACCACTTTATACTTACTTCCGAGCTTAAACCAGCGTTTTCAGCTAAGTTTAAACTCCCATAAACCACCTTTTAAACATTCCAAAGCTGGAATTCACGTTCTCACTCACAGATACGCGAAACCTCAATTCGTCAACGCGAAATCAAGCGTCTAAAGCCTCCAAAGCTTCCCCAATCGCTTCTGATTTAGCCTTATCTGTTTTAATCACATTGCAACAGAGGATTAATGCACCTCAATGCATTCTAAACACTGCAACAATAAATCCTCAGGGACTTCCATAATCCTCTCACAATTACTCAATCACAACAATCGAAATCATCATCTAATCCTTTACAAACACAACCCATCCATAACCTAACAATCTAACACTTCCATAATCATCAAATAACCCTTCAAATAGGATTAATTCATCCAAATACTTCCAACAACTACACAGCCACCACAACTCCATGAAAACACAAATCTAACTACCTTATCAACTAGGGATTCAAGAGTTTCGGGAATCCATTATTAAAATCAACTTAACAACAATATAATACATCCAAAATGTGTTTAAAATCAATCCACAACACTAAAAAAACAGACCCAATTCGGATCTTCCACTATTTCATCAAATTTACTCAATCAAATTAATTAATTCAATATAAAAACACAAAATCAGATTATAAACCATAAATCAAGGATCAAACACTTGGGAATATCAATAAAGAACCATTCAATAGAGGAGGCTTTGTAAGTCAAGGATAAATAATTATTTAGAAACCAATAATATGAGTAAAATGATCTCTCATCTCTGGTTTTTGATGAAAACTTTTAATAACTAACTTTTAATAACCAAATATCCTTTTTAATTAACTTTTAAAACGCATGTTAAAATGATTTAACTGACAAGAGGAATCACCGGCAAAAACTTGGTAAAATAGCTCCTTAAGGATTCTATGAATTTGATCATTTTCATTTAGTCACCTTTAAAAATAGTTTTCAAAAATCGCATTTTGGTCACTAGCCAAAATGTCACACTTCCAAATCTCATTTTCAAAATTGATTTCCCCAATATTAATCATATATTAAAAGATGATTTTTAACCATTTTCCATATTTTTATCTTACCGAAAAATATACGATCTCGAATCTGACTCGAATCCCTAACTCGATCCACCGAACCGTCTAATATGCCACAAAACTGCTAGGCCCAAAACTAGGGCGTTACAATCTCGACCCATAGGTGACAAGACCTAAAAATGACCTCGAATAGGGTAAAATGGACGAGCTATAAGAGAACTCATGAACAAATGCTTATAGAAATCCACTGCCATCTGTGCCAATTCATCAGTATCGGAATACCAAGACCCATCGTCCCTTTTAAAGTTGAGATTTTATTTGCGTGCCTTCAAGCCAATACTGAGGCATGGAAGAACTTACTATTTTGATCCCCGTGTAACACCCATTGCGAACACGCCTTCTGCCTCCAGAAACTTTCTTCCTGATCCATGATACTCTCAAACTCCCCTTTCAGCTGAAGCGATAAAGAAACAAGGAACTCCAAGTGTTGTCTAGATAGTGCCCTGTCTATACCTTATAACCGAGCCCTAAGCCTTTTCTTTCGCAACTCAATATGACCAAAAACATTAGTGCCCTGTCTATACCTCGTAATCGAGCCCTAACCCTTTTCTTCCGCAACCCAATATGACCAAAAACATTCTTGTTCCACTTTGTAACCTCCTTTTAGAAATTAGCTATATTCACATCCGTCGGTCCATCACAATTCCATACCGATTTCAAGAACTCAGTAAAATGAGGGTGCATTTGCCATGCGTTCAGAAACTAAAACGGCCTATTATGCACAACTCGATCATCCTCAAGCAAGTTCAGCAATAATGGGCGATGATCCGAGCCAAGTTTATCAAGGTGCAAGACTTGAGACTCAACAAAATTCGATGACCATTTTGTATTAACAATACAACGATCCAACCTTTGGTGAAGTTGGCCATGAGACCAAGTGAAAGGGGAACCCCGAAACCCCAGATCAGTCAGCCCCAACTGGAAAAGAAAATTAGAAAATAATTGGCTTCCATTAACGTGAGATGCCACTCCACCCAATTGCTCATTCGCAGACAATCACATTAAAATCACCTCCTAACACCCACGGCATACCATCACCTGGTTGAAGCCTCTCTAAACTACTCCACAAGTGTTTCTGTTTCGAGAAAGTTGGGCTAGCATGCACAACTATGAATTGGAACCTAGTTCGTCGAGTTGTATCATAAACCATTTTATTAACAAACTGATTGGATATGTGTAGAATCGCAGCCGACACTGTATCGCCCCCAAAAGATCCATACCCGGCTACTAAAACCATGATATTCGACCCGATAAGAGTGATCAAAACCCAATTTAGCAACCACTTTGTCGGCATTCCACCCACTGATTCTTGATTCAAATAACGCCACCACACATGATTTATACTCATGAACAAATGATTTAAAGTAACGTCGAAACGGCAGGCTAGCTGCTCCTTACAATTCCAGAACATAACTTCAGTCATAATAACAATAATAAAAAAACGAAACTTACAGCTCGACATCGCCCCCCTCCAGCTCTCGCCCACACCCTCGATCAGATCATCAGGATGCGAGCTACGCAAGGAAGCAACATCCTCGTTAGAGGAATAATCCATAAAAAAGGAGTGATTAGACTCCGACTGCTGAAAAAACTGACTCTGCGAGTCGCCAACATCCAAATTTGTCGTAATATGCTTAACCAGCTCAGCGGGGGACATACTACTATCATGACACAAAATTTGTGATTTTCGCACCTTCAATCCTCTCCTGGAATTATTCAACAGCCCATTGCCATCCACAGCCTGGCTTCGCATTCCAGCATTACCATTCTTCTTCCCCTCTTTCACCGTTTCATCAACAATAGTGATAGATGTATGTTTACCAGTTTGGACTGCCAGGAGATGTGTCGACACCCTTGCATCCTGACCAGCCCTCAAGGGAACTACCTCAGCCGCTATCTGAACCTTTTTAGCAGACTTACTCTTCTTGTTAGGGTTAGAAGCCATATACGCAGCATTGCGATGAACCTCACACGCACCGTCTTTTGCAACATTATGATCACTACTTTGAGCCACCACCCCCACCGGGCAATCGTTCCTATTCAAAGAAACACCTGTTACACCTTGCACATCACTACTTCAATCCAAATCATCATCCAAAACCATGAATCGAAAGCCAATTGGACCGCTGACCACATTTTTTGAATTTTTTGCACTTTGTCCCTGTCGGCGACGTCTATTCTATACAAGCATCCATGGGCCAAATAAGTTAGCATCTGAAATATCCGTCGTTTTGACATGTTGCTCTGTTACTAGCTGAGCCACATTCACAGGCGTAGAAGAACTGGCACCCACGTTCAGTCTACAAGTCTCCTTCGAATGCCCATGAACTCCACAGGAAAAACACACTTGCTGAAGCCCTTCATACTCCAGCTTCTGCAATCTACCATCAATACTTATGCACGAAAGCAAAGGCTTATTGAGATTCACCAGTAACGCAAGCCGCACAAATTTCCCTCAACCTCCCGCATCGGTGTTATAGTCGACCTTCACCACCCTACCACTAAAGGAGGCTATGTACCGGAAAATAGCTTTGGTGTAATATGGATATGGTAACCCCAGAAGCCTAACCCAAACAATCACCTGGGACGGATATTTTTCAGACGTAGAAAATGATTTGCTCCATGATTGCACCGTAAGATAGCTGCCATAGATGGTCCAGGAACCCTGAGTAAGGACCTTCGCATAATCCCTTTCATTCGAGAATTGCACAAGAAAATAATTGTTATCCATGTCAATAAGTTGCAACTCCCCGACCGGCTTCCCCAAAGCATAATCCCTTTCATCAATAGCTGCTAGCTGCACATCATCCTGGTTATCAAAACCATTCCTGCCTTTTCTGGACAAGCGCGGGCCAGTCAAATGCGAAGGAGAAGCCGACCGTTCCCGTGCCAGCGCAACTAGGATGACCGAAATGTCCTCAGGTGGCTGACCACCCTAATTCTCATAGGGTTGTGACCCCAGCGGCAAGGTAGGGTTGACTTCGTTAGAGAGCATTAAGGTAAAAACTATTCATAAACATATATATACTTCTTTATTTCATTCAAGCCATTGATATAATTTATTTTTCTCTTTGCACAAAAAATTAAAAAATATATTTAAAAATATAAAATTTAAAAAAAATAAAATATATATTTAGATTATAAAAATTGTAAAATTATTAAAATATGTAAATAAAATAAAAAATTGATATGAGCAAAAGCAAATCTGAGGTATAGAATTTTTAGACCACACTATCCAATAATTATCATGATTCATGTCGATGAGTAAAGTCGACATTCAACTTTTAGTCATGTTACAAACAGAACAAGTCATTTATAGGTTTAGTTTGATACAAAATTTGACCCAATCGAAAATCACCCAGCTTATAGCTTTCACGATGAAATCTTCCGACTGTATAATGAAAACAAACATTTGGAATTCCCTTCACTTTCCAGTAATCTGGGCCTTCGCTTGGCAGTATCTTTTCGGCGAATTTCTTTGTCATACTATAAAATCTTAGATTTTTAAGGCATTCCAACTTGCCAATGTTTGTGGGAACCTCCTGCAACAGTGGACTAGGCCCTATTTCAAACGTCTCCAAGCAAGGTAAACATCCTCCATCTATTACCAGCTTCTCCAACTTGTACAAACGACAAAGTGCAAGGTGTTTCAGTTTTTGGAACTTTCCTTGTTCGAAGTGCAATTCAACTCCATCACAACCTTTATAAAGTCTAATAGCTTTGGCAAATCTCCAAGGATTTTAAGCGAATCATCTGATATTCTGGACCAGTTTACTTTTGACAAGCTTCTCCAGTTCAGAAATCCAACAAGGCAGCTTCACTAATCTTCCGTGCCGGTGAAGACGATGAAGGGTTGGAGGAGGAGACATTGATTCCAGTTCAAGAACTTCGTTTTCATTCATTGCCGAAATACGCAGAGCATGAAGCTGGTGCATCTGCTTTATAGCGCAACACAGAGCTTCCCCACCATCTGATTTTAGTTTAGTGATTCCCAATTTCCTCAACCGCTTTAACCTTCTCAGTTCTCTACAAAAATCCTCACCATTTTGCGATTGGAAGTCCACATAATAAAGCTTTTCTAATGACTCGAATCTCCCAATTACACTGCCATTGATCCTCACGCCCCGGTCGGAGTTGAAATTGTAAGGATTATCACGATCAACTTAGTAAGCTCCAAGATATTGCAACTTACATAGATCTCTAACCTCATCTGGGATCTCAACCACGAAAGAACCTTTCAAATCCAAAGTTTGCAGGTTATGCAATTTTCCTATGGACTTGGGAAGCATCTTTACTTTTGATTTTCTTAAGCTTCGATATCTCAAATGCCACAAAATCCCTATCTCCTCAGGAAGGTACTCGAATGGGGCGTTTTCAAAATCTAGTTCCCTCAAAAGTTCGAAATTTGAAGACATCTCTCAAATAGAGGTTCAGGTATGTGTTGCAAATTGAAAAAGATAAGAGAATGAGTTTGAAAGTTACCACTTCTCCTTGACAAATCACATGCTTTGTTATTGTCGATCCAGAGATATCGAGCACCACCGTTGTAACTTGGTTGTGAGGATTGAATCAAACCTAGTTCTTCTAATTTGGAAAGAAGAACATCGTGAATCAAATCATGGGCTCGACATGATCGAGCTCTACCAGTGGAGTCACTCCTTTCAACTTGAACTAAGCTTCTATTAATTAGCCTAGTTAAGTATGCTTTCGCAGTTTCTTCCAATGTCATGTCCTGATTCTCCTTTACAAGACCCTGTGCAATCCATAACCGAATCCGTTTATTGACTGGAATGTGATGATTACGAGGAAACACGCCCACATACAAGAAACAATATTTCAGGTAATGAGGCAAATCGTGGTAGCTGAAGGATAGGATTGTTTTGACATGTGCAAGATGTGGATTGCTCTTCAGTTGTTTACCGAGGTCATCGCACAACCTTGTCCACTCCAACACATCCTTGCCTTTGCTCGAAAGAAGCCCGCCTATTGCAACGATTGCGAGTGGCAATCCATCGCACTTTTTAGCAATGTCGAAAGACAAACACTTTAAATTATGGGGACATTCCTTCTGTTGATCAAATCGGAAGGCTGTTCTGCACAAAAGGTCTTGAGCCATTTCTAGAGATAAATACTGCAACTTATGAACATGAACAAGGCAAGACTGCTTGCAAAACTCTGCAACACTAAGGCCTCTTGTAGTGATTAAAATTCTACTGCCATTGTTATTTTCTAGCAAAGCAGATTGAATAACTTGCCAAAAGTGTTCATCCCAGACGTCATCAAATACAACAACATACCTCTTGTATTGCAAGTATTCTCTGGATTTGCCAATCAGTTCCTCTGCGTCTGTTACATCGTTAATTCCAACGAGAGGGAGCTCGTTCATTGCTTCATGGAATCGTCTGATCATGGTCCGAAGCCGCTCCACCAAGTTGTTTGATTGTGACGCTGTGATCCAAGCATGGCAATCAAAACTGTCTTTAACGTCATCATAAACCTTCTTAGCAAGAGTAGTCTTTCCGAGCCCTCCCATACCCACAAGTGAAATCACTGTGCGCAAGGATTTTCCGTCATTCAATCTTCCGACCAGCACGTCTCTAGAAGCTTGGATTCCTACAAGTGCATCTCTCTCGACAAAATGGAGGCCAGCTCGAGGGTCGACATGTCCTCTGCTTGATCCCCCTTGGTCACTGACATGGATGTCAAGTCTTCTTCTCTTGTTTCCAATCTTATGAACTATTCGTTTGAGGTCTTGTATCTTAGACACCACCTCACGCTCTTTCTTCAAACTCCTGATGCGGCCGGCTATCCTTTTCACAAAAGCCATGAAACCGTGTTGGTCGCGGTGTTTGGCCGCACAGAGCATGTATTCATCGATGACATCCTCTATGCCATAAGCAGCTTCCCTTACGTGCTTCACCCAGGTCTTTACACCTTCATCGCTTCCTTCGGTGGCAGCCCTAGCATCTGCATCTCTTAAGAAAGAGGAAAGGAACTCAAGCTCAAGCTTTATGTCTGCAACTTCCGTATGAAAATCTCTCAGCAGTTGCGCCTCTTCTTTCAGAAAAGAAATCAACCGCTCAAGCACTAAGTTCACAGCTACCTTCGCCATTTTCACTGGAATTCAATGGAAAACGGAAGTTAAAGATGACACTAACAAGAACCAGAAGATCAACTCTGTATAAAAGAAATTAGGCAAAGTCCATATCATCATCTGATTTAATGAAGTGAAGACTACTCTGGTTTAATGTAACGGTTGTTAAAGTAGGTACTTTGAGAATTTAAATTTGAATCTTATTCGTACATAAATAAAATCTTTTTGGTCTAGATTTTATTTTGATTTAAGTTTTATTATATGTGGACTAATATGAACAAAAATACACCCTTAAATTGAATTAGGGATACTTGTGACTAAATTGAATTAAACTAAAACTTAAAAGTAAATACTAGGACTAAAATGCAACATTTAAAACCTAGCAGGACTTAAAAGGTAATTAATCTCTAACCTAAATAATAGGTGGCTTATTTCCCTCTTAAATTTTGCCATTTCCCTCTTTAGTTTTACCAATTATCTATTTCTTTTTTTAATTAAAATGAAAGGTGGGGGGAAAGAAGTCCCGCCTCATTTTTTAGGTTAGGGAAAATTATTTTTTTAGCACTTTTGACTTTAGATATTTTTCATTTAAGTCTTAAATTTTTAATTTTAGGTTTTAATTTAATTCAATTGAGTCCAAATTTAGATTAATTTAATTGAAATTCCACATTTAGTTTTAGAATTCTTTTAGTTATGTATGTGATTTATGCTTCTAGGTTTTAATTTAGCTCAATTAGATCATGAGTTTAATAAGTTAATTTCATTCGTACATTATTATTATTATACCATATAAATTTTGATTTAATATAATTATACAAAAATTTTGATTTTGATGTAAACATGTAATTGTACACATGAAAGTTGAAATTTTAATTTAGTTTAATTGTACACATGAAGCTTTGATTTCAAATGCAAATGCATAAATTAGCAAGTTGAATCGAAATTAATCTCGTAAATCAATAACCCTGAACTAAACCATAAACCATTAATACTAAACCCAAAACCATAAACCTTAAAGAATCAAAATTAATTTCATAAACCAATAACCATAAGCTAAACCATAAACCACTAATACTAAACAATAAATCATTGATACTAAACCCTAAACCTTAAGGAATCCAAATTAATCAATGAACCAATAACATCTCTTTACTTTATTAGACTAAATTATAAAAATTAGAAATAAAAAATGAGTAAAATTTAGTTAAAACAAATTTGTAGGGACTAAAATGAATAAAAATATTACCATATTAAAGTTTTGGACTAAATTACCCAAATTAAAAATAAATAAATATTAATTTCGGCTTTATTTGTAGGAAATTAATTGAACACTAAACTACACCATAAACTCTAAAGCATTAACACTAACCCCTAAATCGTAAACTATAAACTACAACATATACCCTAAACTACTCCATAAACTCTAAAGCATTAACACTAACCCCTAAATCATAAATCATAAACCTTAAGTCATAGAAATTTTAGGTACTAACATGAACAAAAATATCATCATATTAAAAATATTGGAGTAAATTACAAAAATTACAAATAAATAAGGGTCAATTTTGGTGAAAAATAAAATTTTAGGGACTAACATGAACAAAAATACCAGCATATTAAAAATATTGGACTAAATTACAAAAATGAATAGTGGTCAATTTAGACAAAAAATAAATTTTAGCTACTAGAATAAACAAAAATATTATTGGACTAAATCATAAAAAAATATAAATAAGTATGGGGCAATTTTGACTAAAAATTAAATTGTAGGGTCTAGAATAAACAAAAATATTATTCGACTAAATTACAAAAAATAGAAATATATATGGGTCAATTTCGGCTAAAAGTAAACTTTTAGGGACTAATGTGAACAAAAATAAACCTTGAATCCCTAAACTAATCCCATAACCCCAAACATTCAACTTGAAACATTTACCCCTAAACCCTAAACTTCAAACTCTAAATCTTAGCATCACTGATGATTAAAGTCCAAGTTGAATCCCTAAACTATTCCTATAACCCTAGACACTCAACTTGAAACATATATTGTACCTCTAAACCCCAAACCTCAACCCATAAATCTTATAAACACTAATAATTAAAGTGCAATCCTAATCCTCAAATCCCCTAATCCCTAAACTAATCTCATAACCCCAGACATTCAACTTGAAACATGTATTAAACCCCAAACCTTAACCCCTAAATCATACAATCACTAATAATTGCTACTTGAAAGCCTAATCCCTAGCCCCCTAAAAATATTATATATATATGATCCACTTACACATAATGTGAACAATTATAAATGATCAAACGTTATTTTTTAAAATTTAAAGAATAAAAGTGAAAAAATATAAAATATAAGTAACCAACCATTCTATTTACCCTATAAGAAAAAAATCAATGGCATTAGCGCCAAAACCTTAAAATCTTCCCGCCATTTATAATAATAAAATATATAATTATACTCCCAATTTTATTAAAATTAAAGGCATTCAAAAACTCTTCCCACCATTTATAATATTAAAATATATAATTATACTTTCAAGTTTATTTCATTTTCATCAAAATTATTTATCAACGACTTTGATTTGTGTACAATAATTAAAAATTACGGTATTATAATTACAACTATGAATTTAAAACAATGAAAACGGTTAACCTTCTAATATTTGGATTTTATCAAATCAACAAAAAGTTTTCAACCTTCCCAATAAAATTTGGTCAAATTAATCAATAAAATTTGGTTAAGCTAATAAAAAAAGACAAATGAATATTTATACTTAGTAGTGTCAAGTGTGATTTGATTAAAAGAAAATATAAATATATAGAAAACATAAACATGCTTTCTTTTCTTTTCTTTTTTTTTAAATTTTAATTGATTATATATGTAGGACTAGAAATTTGGAGTAGAATAAAATACAAAAAAATGAATAGGGTTAATATGGAGTAAAAATTAAATTTTAGGGACTAGAATAAATTAGACTAAATTGTCAAAAATATAAATAAATAAGGGGCAATTTTGACTAAAAATTAAATTGTAGGAACTAGAATAAACAAAAATATTATTAGACTAAATTACCAAAAATAAAAGTTCCACTAATTCCCTCCAAATTTTGGGATGGCCTATTCCCCTAATTCCCTCCAAAATTTTGGGTGACTTTTATCCCTCCAAAATTTTTAGATTAAAAGTAAATTAATCTCAAACCTAAAAAATGGGTGGCTTATTTTCTTCCAAAATTTTGTCTTTTTCCCTTTTTTTACCAATTGTTTTAGTTTAATTCTATTGAGTCCCAACTTAGATTAATTTAATTGAAATTTCACATTTAGTTTTATAATTTTTTTAATTATGTCAGTGATTTATGCTTCTAGATTTTAGTTTAGCTCAATTAGATTCTAAGTTTAATAAGTTAATTCAATTCAAACATTATTATTATAACATATAATAAACTTTGATTAAATATAATTATATACAAAATTTTGATATGGATGTAAGCATATAATTGTACACATGATAACATCAACATGAAAGTTAAAACTTTAAGTTAGTTCAAACTTAGTAGTTCAATCTTGACAAATAATTTATATTGAATGAGTTACTAAGCATATTGAATTATTACTAAGCATTGAATTATTTAATAAAATTTCAAACTTAGTAGTTTCAAATGAATATCTAAATCCAATCTTTCCTTTTTTTTGATATTTTTAATTGATTATATATGTATATATAACAAAAAGATTATTTAACACTTTAAATTGATTTAAAAATTAATAGTTTACATTTATCAACACTTTAAATTCATCAAATCATAGGTTTCCTCAATTACATGTCAGGTAAATCAAGCCATGTCAACATTAGATCATGTCAACAATAGGTTGGGTTCAAAACAAGTCAAGTCAATTAACAGGTCGGGTTCAAAACATGTCGAGTAAAAACGGATCTCAGGTCGATTCAGTCAGGTAATATCGGTTATCTGCCAGTTTAGTCTCGGGTTCGGATTCATTTCAGTCGGGTGCAGGTCGAGTTTCGGGTCTATGGTAACAAGTTCAATTCGAGTTCGGGTCGTTCTTGGTCGGATGCAAGTCGGGTTCGGTTACTACAATACTCGGGTTAGGGTCAAAAACAGTCGATTACAGATCGATTTCGGGTCATCTCATCCTCGGGTCAAACCAGGTTCTGACTCGAGCAGATTTCAGTCGAGTTTTTAAGTCGGGTCAGCTTTTTACATCCCTACCTCTCTCTCTCTCCAGCAACAAGCCTTTTCCTCAAAACGTTCTTCCGTTATAACCATCCCTTTTCTTTTGGTTTGGCGAAACTCTGACCACTGTCCTAACGTCGTTCGTGGCCTTCACCGTTTGTGTCGTTGTGACCCTGGTGACCTCTCGATTAAAATCACCTCTCAATTTTTCCTTCACCATTTGTCGTTTGTGAAAGAACAGTGTGAATCTGTTGGAATCACCCTTGCCTTTGAACACCGGCTAGTACCTTCTTCCAATTTATTATCCAAACTTGAATATGTTAACTCAAATCAATGCTTTTAATTTTATTAGTTTAATTTATTATATGTTACTGGTGCTCATTATTTTATAATAATGCTTCCCATTATATACACAAATTAATCTTATTTTATTATGTGTAATCTGCTATTCATATTGCTTTTAATATGTATTGCGTCATTACATATCTAGTACTGTTATGACATTATATGTATTATGGTTTCCAATATAGTTTATTAATGTCACGTTTATTTTAATATGATAATCAAATGATTTCTACATGATAAAATTATGGAAGTTACCTTGACCCGAATCATCGATTTGATCAATAGTTCATTTATAACCAACTCGATTTGCTGACTATTTCGTCAATTAGAACCCGAAAATCAAGTTATATGTACTTGTTCTCTATGATAATTGTATATTGGATTTTTACATGAGTTATTAATATGTTAAAGGTGATTACGATTCTCCTAGTGAGACCGACGACTTACCTTCATCTTTGCCTGTTCGGACTGTTATTGCACGTACTACGAGGTCTACTCGTGAGTAATATTTGGATTGGTGTTTTAATCCTAGTTAGGTGGTATAGTGATAAATGTACTAATATAGAAATTATTCTCATTGATACCAATACAGCTTGACCTAGTGCTTCTGATAATGGGAAACGCGTTAATCATTGGGTTGAGTTTGCTTGGGCTAAGGTGTGTTATCTTCTTGTGCTACATACCTTGATTTTATGATAGTGTTTTACACAGTGATTTTCAGCTGTGTTGTGATTTTACATTATGTTTTTCGTGCATATTGTTTTCAGTCAGTGAATAAATTGTGTTTTATACTAAATGAGATACGAGCCACTTATTTATTTTCGGACTGTGTTGAAACTGTAAAAATTGCGACTTCTTTTTACTGTGTTATCATGGGTTGGGATTGTACGGAGGAAGTTCAGTGGTTTTATACCACTTGCGTTGGTGACTATGTAGTGAGAGGTTCTGGGGAACCTACTCTTTTTGGTGACTATGCAGCATGGGTGCATTGAATTGTGATTTTATAAAACTATGTTTAAACATGATTTTGTCGCAGCAAGGACTTGACAATACCTCTTTTATAAGAAAACAAAACAACGGAGTCGCCACCAATATTTTTTGAGGTGCGATTGGATTACCTAAAAATAGGTCATTTTAATAAAAACAATTTATTTTATTAAAACAACAATTTTGGTATGCAAAAACAAAAAAATGGGTTCAGTCGGTTACGTGTGGGGAAGGGTGAGCACCCCTACAGTGCCCAAAAATTGGTACCTAGCTTATTGCAATTTGTTTTAATGTCGGAATTTGCAAGTTCGTGTAGAATTTAATTTATCGTCCATTTAAGAGTATGGATTCATTTTTACGTCCTCACCATCCGGGAAATAAACAATAATCACCGCCAACATTTTTGGCGCTAACCCGTTTATCCCCTTTTGGTGAGATACTGCATTGCAAATTAAATGTCCTGGAGTTAAAAATGGTATCAAAGAAACAAATTCATTTAAGTTAGGGGTTGAGGTTTTTTATTATTCTATGTTAATTATTAAACTTAATTAATATTTATCCTGAAAAGGTCTAAGTGAATTTTATTTTAAGGTTCAAGTTTGGTTAAGTGTCAAATTATTTAAGAACACTAAGCCTATGGTAAAAAGGTGACTAAACTATTCCAAGAATTTAAACTAAAAGGTTTCTAAAATTAAATTAAAACCTAAACTAAGAACCTACTCCTAAAGCTTTGAAACAAATCTAAAAAAAAAACTAATTAAAAGATGACTTTTAAGTTTATCAAATAATTGAATTAAATTAACAAAATAATGTAAAAACATAAAATAAATTAAAAAACATAAAGTTAAATATATACAGCAAAGTAAGTAAAATAAACAATAAGGTAAAGGGGTAGAATATGATCTTTACAAAAACAAATCCTTCCCTAATCGAGTCAATACTTAGTGTATGAACCAATTTTATAAGAAAATGCAAATTGAAGCCTAGTTAAAATAATTATAGAAACCCAATTTTTTAAAAAGGTTTAATTAAAATTAAAAAATTAGATTTTAAAAAAAATAAAGCTTAAAAAGGGTGACCAAATTGAGAAAATATTAAAAATAGAGGCCAAATTTTACGAAAACAGTGACCATTTTGAAATAATGAAAAATACGGTATCTTGCGGAGCAAAAAGGAGTGGGGAAGAGGGATTTAATGAGTGTAATTAGCTCATTTTGTTTTAAAACATGTGTGTATAAAACCCAATGTTACAAACACCTTTCATAATTCACTTTAAAATTTTTGGATCAAAACATTCCTCCCTATTTTCTCTGAAATTGTTCACCTGTGTTGTAATGCCCCGAATTTGGGCCTAGACTTTAGCTAGATAGATTAGAAGGTTCGGATGAATCAGATTAGGTGGTTCGAACTAGTTTCGGGAATTAATTCATAATAAATTGTTTTTGGCTAAAATAAATTATGGAAAAACATTGGAAAATGTTTAATTAATATATTAAGGGTTTTGGAAAGCTCAATTTGAAGAAACAAATTCGGATTTAGGGACATTTTGGTTCGGTGACTAAAATGTAAAGTTTTCAAAACTATTTTGGTGACTAGATCGTAAAAAGGTCAAAACTTAGAATCTTTAAGGAGCTAATTTACCAAGGTTTTAATAGACTTTTCCCTTAATTTAGGCTATTTTTAAATGGATTTAAAAGGGTTATTAAATAAAAATAAAATAGATTTAATTAAAAAGATTTCTAATAGCTAATTTATTTTCTTACGTAACTACTTTGCTCTCAACTTTTTCTCTCAACTTTCTTGGTAGCCAAACTACCAATTTTACTCTAAAATGGAATCATCTCTTTTTTATTTCCTTTTGATTTCTTAATTGATTCCTTTGATTTCTACATCAAATCTTACTTGCTTTCTTGGAGATTTCATTCAAATCATATCAATTAAGGGAGAAGTCAGCTATTGGAGGTGATTTTCATTTCTCTCATTTAATCAAAGGTTCTTTACTAAAATTTCCAAGTTCTTGATCCTTTACAATTGATTTTTGTTATGTTTTAATGAATAAATCATGATTAAAAGGTTTTAGTTGAGTTTTGATAAGAAATTTGATGGATCTTGGTGATAGATCTGATTGTTGGTTTTAATTGATGTGAATCACATTTATGACATGTTTTAATGTTATGAGAATAGATTTGTAAAAGAAATCCCGAAACTAATTGAATTGCTAATTTTCTAGTTGTAAATAGTTAGATTTTAAGGTGTTATTGGTGTTTAAAGGTTGCTGGAGATATAAGGTGGTATTATTGGTGTTTTAGATGTTGGTTAATGTTATTAAGATGTTAAAATCGTTAGGTTATGGCTGGGCTTCGTTTGGGTTGAGTTCGGTGATTTTTTGGTTGTTCTTTGAAGGTGTTTGATGGTTTTTAGTGAGGCGAAGTTGAGAATAGATGTTGTTGCATTAGAGATGCATAGTAATGCATTAATCCTCAGTTTTTGTGTGGGTAAAACATGGGAGATAGATCCTTTAGCAATTGGAGAGGTTTCAGAGGCTTCGAAAACTTGATTTCGCATCGGCAAGTGGAATTTTGTGTTGTCGGTAAGTGGAAACGAGGTTTCCTGCTTAATAAGGGTCTGAAAGTGAGTTTGGGATTTTAGATTAAGTTTTAAACACTTGTCTAAGCTCGGAAGTAAGTATTGTACATTCTTGCTCTCGTTTTCGGTTTTGTAAAATACAAACTTATGCACATGTTTATGATTTGGATTACCCACTGTTATATGCATGTTCTTAAATGAAATTTGATATAAATGATCATATGTTTATGTTATATGAGTTGGGCAAATGATTTAGGAAAAGGATTTTGAGAATAAGAAATGCATGGTTTATTGCATTGAAGATGGTTTGGTTTGATGCATATGTGAAACAATGAGGTAACATGTTTTAATAGAATATATTGACAAATCGGATATAGTTGGCATGTCATAGGGTTTAAAGTGCACTATAATAAGTCGCATCATGTGTGTCGAGGGGTCAAGAGTGTGCCATACTCCACCATGAGAACCGCAATGGTCAAGGGGTCAAGACTGTGCCAATTCTCATGCTGGTGGATTTATACTGTAACACCCTGGTTTTGGGCCTAGGAGTTTTGGGATGGTTTAGTCGGTCTAGTGGACCGAGATTAGAGATTCGAGTCAGATTCGGGATTTAAATTGGATTAAATATTTTTATAAAGGATAAAAGTATGGAAAATAGTTTAAATTCTTTATTAATTATATAAATGATTTTGGTGAAAACAATTTTGGAAAATGAAATTCGAAAATGGGACATTTTGAGTTAGTGACCAAAGCGCTAAGTTTGCAAAACTATTTTTAGTGATTGTTTTGAAAATGGGTCAAAACTTTGAATCTTTAAGGAGCTAATAATCCAAAAAGGGTTTCATCAGATTTCTCCCTTTAATTAACTATTTTAATTAAGTTTTTATGAGGTATAAATAGGGGAGAGAATTATTAAACACAATTAAACTTTTAAAAATAATTTCACATAACTAACTTTATAACTTCTTTCTCTCAAATTCTCTCTAGCCAAACACATTTCCAGCTCCAATTTCTTTAGGTAAAATTAAGATTTCAAAGAGTTTTTAATTTCCAATTGGTTTCAAAGGCTTTTACATTAAATATTTATTATTTCTACCTTGATTTTCATGGTTTATCAAGCAATTAAAGGGAGGAATCAGCATTGGAGGTAATGATTCGTTCTGTTCCTCTAATGAAAGGTTGTTTATTGAAATTCCTAAGTTCTTGATCCTTTTAATATGATTTTTGTTGGGTTTTAACTAATTAAACTCAGATTTATGGTTTAATTGATGATTTATGATGAAAATGGAAAAACTTCGTAGTGATCTATTTTTGTTGAGTTAAGGATTGGTTTGTAACTTGATTTTGACGTTCAAAATGTTAATGGAGTGAGTTTTGATGATAGAATCCCGAAATCTAGTGAATCTCTAATTTGTTAGGTTGATAGTTGAGAAATTTTGAGGTGTTGTGGTTGATTATTGTTTGCTGGAGGTTTGAGGCTGTTTTAGGTTGTTGATTAGATGTTATTTGATGACTTTTAAAGGTTGAGGTTCGTAGTTAATGGATGGGTTGAGTTTATAGATAAATCGATGATGTTTTCGGTTGTTAAGATGCGGTGTTATGGAGGATTATAGGTGGGTAATGTTAATTGTTGTTTGCTGAGAGTTTGAATGCATTATAATGCATTGGATCCTCTGTTATGATGTGTTTGAAATAGGGGAAAATAGTTCGGAAGCGAATCTTGGAGTTGAGGAGTTGCCGAAGGCTTGATTTGACATCGGCAAGAAAGGCGTTGCTTTATCGGTGAGTGAAACAGATAAGAATGGCTTTTCAAAGATTTGAAAAGGTTTAATGAGAGTCTAGACTAGGCTTGATACGCTGGTTTAAGACTCATAAGTAAGTAAAGTGAATTTCTCTCTTGATTTCGGTTGGCAAATGATTTACGAATGCACTTATTAAATGATTTTTTACCACTTGTTTTATGCATGAAATGAGCATGGTTTAATGCTGGAAAGTGATATGAAATGATGCTAGATTCATTTGGAAGGTAATGCATGGTTTTAAAGAAAGTTTATGAATATGGCTTAAGCATGGTTTAATGCATGATGATATGATTTGAATGATGCATACGAAAACAATGAGGTATGTTTATAAAAAATGGATTATATTGGTAAGTGATGAGTTGAAAATGTTATGGAAATGTTATAGGATATAATTGGCCGGCCAAAGGATTTAAAATGGACTATAATAAGTCGCACGTGGTTGTAGAGGTAGTACGAGAGGTACTTACTCCGATCATGTGAACCCCATGTTGTTGAGGTAACACTTAGATGGCTTTTACTCCAGCCATGAGCTGTAGAGGTTGATGCGTCGATTGTGTGTACTCCAAGTTGGAGGATTAGCCTTGGTAGTGTAGAGGTGGTGCATGTGTTGCACAACTCCATGCCATTGAGCTGAAGAGATTACAAGATCTCTTGGAAATCCGTGTATCCGATGTCAACGATGGTTTTATGGAAATATTGTTGTTGAGATGGATCACTTGTAAGCCAATATAATGTTCTAAATGTATCATGTTGATGGATTGATTTGTATGATGTGGTTTATACATGTTTTACTCCTTAAGCTTTGCATATGGAATGTTATGCATGGGAAGGCTTAAGTAGAGGGAATTGCATAAGAGATTATGCTGTGGAATCCATGGTACATGTTGCATATGGTTTAATTTGATGGTTTTGTAAAGAGTAAGTGCATGTTTTGAAAGAATGGCATGATTGTTTTAAAATGGTTTTAAATTGCATTGGATGATGTTTCATGTTTCGAGCGCTCCTCACTAAGTAATGATTTCTTACGCTATCTTTTATCATCAATGCAGATTGATTGTGTGCAAGTGGCCTAGCAAGCAAGGACGGAAATTCCAAGACTTGATTTACAAAAGTATTTTTGGATTAAATAGTAGTAATAAAGGCAATGTGGCTTATATATTGTTGGGAGGGTTTGAGTGGTTACCTCTCTGTTTGAGCAAGTTTATATTGTGGCTTTGGTCTTGTGATAAGCTTGGTTTGTTGGATTTTAATTATGGATCATGTTTTGGTTGCTTGAGTATTAGGAAGCATGCCTATAGTTACCTTTGAAGCATGTTGATCATTACTTGATGATTGATCTATGGTAGTTGATGATAAATGATCTATGATGATGTTACTTGATTGTTAGAAGCATGCTTAAGTGTTAGAATCCTAAAACAAGGTTAAAAATTAGCAAATTTTGACATTACAAGTCAGGGCATATCGATACGCGCGTGTCCGTATTGATACATGTAAGTATTTCCAAGCATAGCATATCAGTACACGGGTGCTCGTATCGATACAGGAAAGCACATCTCAAGCTTAGCGTATCGGTACACGGGTGACTGTATCGATACGGGTCTACGGTTTAAGCATAGTGTATCGATACTCGATGAGGCGCATCGACACAGTTTTGAGCTACTGGAATCTGGAGTTTTTGAGAATGCTCAGGCGTATCGATACGGTCAGTAGTTAAGTTAGTTAAAAGTATATTTTAAAGTTTTTGTTTTCTCTCGTTTTTAGTCCCTGATTTATATACTTGCAATTAAATGAGTTTGAATGATCATTTTGACCTGAAATTCCACCAGTATGCATGTAATTGGTTTAATTGAGGATTGGTAATGTTAATTACGAAATTGGCTCTTTGAAATAGTGGAATTTATAATTTGGTCCCTGGGTGTCATATATGCAATTGGATTAGTTCGGATGATCGTTTTAAGTTGGAATTTGGCATGTATGCTTGTAACCTGACTAATGAAAGATTGGTAAAGCAAATTACAAGTAAACCATTATAGATTTGCAAAATTAAGTTTTGGTCCCTATCTTGTAAATATGATCAATTAGATATCAATTCGATGCCCGATTGAGTTGAGTTTACACCCATGAACAATATGTACATGTAGGTTAAAAATTATGCCTCTAGATAAGATAAAAGAAAAAAATGGTTGCATTTCCAAGTTCTTCTTTTCGGTTTACTTCGGTGAACCTAATGTAGCTTGCTCGGTTCGGTCTTGCGACTAGGTCGGGTCGAGAGGGTTACATATACATCATAAACGTTGAGGGGTAGTAGTACCATGCTCCGGTTCCATGATGTATGTGAAGTGGTTGAAGGAGCCACTTGGAAAATCTGTGTATCCGATGTGTTTTTACAAATAGAATGACTTGGTTTTGGTTCACTTGAATGCCGATATATGAATTAATGCATCATGATATATGGATTATGTTTTGTATAATATCTGGGTTACCCAAACTGAACCAGAACCAGACTCGACCCAGGTCCAATGACCCGACTCAGACAAAAACAAAAAACCCCTAATACACCATAATATTCCTAACTGCCACTATCACTCTCTGCCGCCGCCGTCCAAACCTTCCACAGCCGGCCACCAAAACCCCAAACTAAACCAACCCAAAGTCAAATTTATCCTAAAACCCTAAATCCCAAAAAAAACCCTAAAATAAAATAACCTAAAACTACCTATACCCCTACTACAACTAACCATGCCACTGCCTATACCCTAACCCCAAAAAATTCGACTCTCTCATCACCATATCTGCAGCAACAAATAAAAAAGAGGAGAGAAGAGTTAGTGTAAAAATTGGTTATGTAAACCGAAGTGGGAACAAAAGAGAGAGGATTTCAGGAAAAACAGAGAGCTTTAGAGGGTTTTCGATAAAAAAAGGGGATTTTAAGTTCAAAAAAATTGTATGAAACAAAGTAATCAATAAAAATCGAAGTTTTGAATCAAATCTTGTTGTTTTTTTATTTCAAAATAAAAAAAGGGAGAGATTTCGGGTTTACTGGCGATTTGGGCCTGTCCTCCCGCCGTGGTCGTCTTACCCTTCGCCGCGAGGCTAATGCCGAAGAACGGCGCGATATGAGGGGAGTAGTGCTGCCATCGAGTGAGGGAGAGGTTGAGAGGATAAAAAATAGTTTTAGGGTTTTTTTACCAGTTTTGATTCGAAATGAAGAAAAAATAATAAACCCTTTTAGTTAGCTGGCTTGCCCAAAACGATGCCGTTTGGCGACCCGACCCGCGCGGTGACCCTGACCTGGGGTAAGATCTGCGTTTTTCTGGGTTATAGGCTAATTATGCCTTTAGTCCCTTTATTTTAATTCTATTTTTTATTTTATCCATGGTCAAATTATGCTTTCAGTCCCTCCCCTTTTATTCCTTTTATTTTTTTTCCTTTTTCATATTTTTTTTAGCCTTTAATTTCTATTTTCTATTCGATTTAGTCACTATATTTTAGTATTTAATTTCCAGCTTATTATTTCCGTTTATTTATGATTATTTCCTCATGATTTGTATATGTTTCATTTTAGTCCTTAATCTTTAGTTTTATAATGTTTTATGTATGTTAGTGTACCATTTATCATCATCATCATCATCATCATCATCATTATTATTATTATTATTATTATTATTATTATTATATAAGGTAGTTTATTTTGTATATTATATATCAACATCACATAAAGATGTATGTATATACATATATATATATATGTTTTTTTACCATGGTTCATATTTTTTATATATAATATTTATCTATATATATTCTTTTATTTATATATTATAAATATGTATATATATAAGGTTTTATGTATTTTAAAATATTACAAAATATTTTGTTTGATTGCATTATATATAAAAATATTAATAAATACTTATTTTTGTAAAATATATAAACTTCTAACTCAAAATATATATAGGTATATTTTAATAAATAATACATATATATGTATTACTTTACATTTTATATTTTAAGTATATATATAAAATAATAAATACTCATCTTTGTAAATATATATATAAAAACTACTAACTTTATATATAGTTCTTTTTTAAATATAAATATTAAATATATTTTACCTTAAGTGTTATATTTTTAGGTATATATTTTTACATGTTATCTTGTCATTTTGCATCATATATGTTTTTAAAATCATCTAAAAATATATTTTTAAAGAAATTAATTTCAAAATTTTAAAACCTCGAAAAATCGTATCTCGGGCATATAGGGATGTATTTATTTTCGATTTTTTCCAAGAAAATGAGAAGCCGTGTCCCGGGCGCACAGGGATGCGGTTCTCTCAATATTTTCGGCATTTAAGAATTGTATTTTAAATTTTAATTGAATTAGTTATTTTCAACACTAAGACAATAAATAATCGGCTAGGTAGCAATTTTGGGCGGTGTGGGGGTGCTAATCCTTCCCCATCCGTAACCAACTCTCGGACCCGAATTTTTTATCTCTAGTTTTATTTTGGTGTCCAGTCTACCTATTTTAAAATGATCGGTGGCGACTCCATATTTTAATTTCCAAATCGGGTGGGGTTTTTCAAACAAAATAAAATAATTAGAAAAATAAATTTTAAAACCGAATAAAAGAGCGCCAGACGGATTTTGGTGATTACAGTTGGTGACTCCGCTGAGGACCTTTTAAAATAAAAAAGAGAGTCAAGCTAGGAGTCGATTATCTTTTAGTATTGGTCGTTGGAAATTGAAGAATTTGATTTTAATTTAAAATATGATTATGTTTTTTGTTAATAGGACATGCATTTTATTTTTTTTGTAAATATAACTGCTTTACTTTTACTGCTTAGTATAAGGAAATATAGACATAGGGTGTCAAGAGGTTTGAGAGTTTCTCTTCACACACCGTGCACTTGCATTGCATTTCATGAGCTTTCTACCCGAGCTTCGTCCTATTTTAAGTGGAAATGTGATACCGCCTTTGTGTGGATTACCACCGTATAGGTTGGTGAATCGCTTTCGGGATATATTTCTTATGCTTTCGTGTGGGTTATCTCCGTATAGGCATAAGGGATGTATCCTCCTAAATTGAACTTGGTCTGTTTGAAGCCTATAATGCGTGAGGATCAGGGGCCTTGCTACCTTTAGTAAGAGACAGCAACGACAATTTGGGTACCCTTCCCTAGAACCGAACCTTATGTTATAGACCATAGGAGCCTTGCTCTAGAAATGGAACCCGTTAAAAGTTCAAAGGAGAAACACTTCTAACCTTTGTCTACTCGTTAGATTTATTTCATGAATAGTATGTCGGGTAGATATCATGCCGGGTAGAAATCTGTTTATATTTTATTATACTGGGTATATACCATGCCGGGTAGGATCTTTCTTTCTGTGAATATTAATGTACCGGGTAGATATCATGTCAGGTAGGATCCTTCTTTCTGTAAATACAATATTCGAGTAGAAAAGCATGAGAAGTAGGATTACCTTTTTCAAATAAAGCATGCCTATCGGGTAGAAAAGCATGACAAGTAGGATTACCTTTTTTATCGGTACTAACCCGTTTATTTTGTTTGGGTATTGTAGTTACATCTCATGCATTTTCATATTTGCATTTCATCATAATGCATCATCATTTCCAAATCAATGGGTCTGATTCCGTAAATTTTGATCGCATCCATTTTGGGGCATCAAGATCAGCCGTATTTGTATATGTCTTTCACTCAAGGCAAAGCTCAAGAAATGGAGAGTCGTCTGACAAGAGTAGAGCAAGCATGCGAAGACATGAAGAATGACATAAATGAGCTCGAAAAGGCGCAACAAGCAACTCGAAATCATATCACGCAATCACACATGGATCTGCTAGATCAGATAGCTGCTATCTTGGCCAGGGAAGATCCCAAGAAAAGAAATGAATTGGTCATAAACCCTAGTGCTCTAGAAAAGGCAAAAAATACACACGACAAGGCACACCTACAAGTGCCAGTTTCAGTTGAAAAGTAACAAGGTCCTCAAGCCGGGTATTCATCATATGGGGGGATTAATGCCCAAAACAACCCTTGTGAGCATGTCATCCCTGATCCGAGTACTATCAAAAAGATGGATCAAACAGAGATCGAGGCGGTCAAGCAGATTGAAGATTTGTACAAGCGGGTTGAAGAGAAATCCAAAGCTATAGAAGAGGCAAGAGCATCCTGTGAGGTAGATGCAAGAAAATTAAGTATAGTCCTTGATATGGTGATACCTCCAAAGTTTAAAATGCCAGAATTTGAGAAGTTCAACGGAACAAGCTCTCCGTCTGCTAACCTTACCATGTTCTACCGAAGGATGGCATGGCATGTTGGCAACGAGAAACTTTTAATCCATTTCTTCCAAGAAAGCCTAAAAGGGTCTGCTGCCTGGTGGTATAACCAACTAAGCCAATACCATATACAATCATGGAAAGATCTGGCCAAAGCCTTCACCGAGCAGTAAAAGCATATAACTGACATCAATCCAGATCGTCGAACACTACAGAGCATGGAAAAGAGGCCCGATGAGAGCTTCCGATAGTACGTCCAAAGATGGAGAGATATTGATGCGCAAGTACAACCACCATTGCTCGAGAAAGAAATAACGTCTACATTTGTAAGGACTGAAAGATCCATTCCTGAAATACATGTTGGGTAATGCAACCAAGAGTTTGGAAGACCTCGTGATATTTGGGGAACTCATTAATGCAGCAATCAGAGTAGGGAAGATTACCGGCCCTAGCCAAGAAAGTGATGAGTCAGCAGTTTACATGGTGGGATCTTATCTAACCAGCCGACCTCGGTCTTTACGCCAGCCAAACTGTTCATCCTTGCATCGACCGAAAGCTTCTTAGAAAGTCATCTATCCAATCCCGATGACATATACAGAGCTACACCCAATGCTTGTCGAAAAGAGCTTGATAGCCCCGGTCTAGTCTAAACCAAAAGAGCCTCCTTATCCAGAAGGATATGATGTCGATGCTGTCTGCGATTATCATATAGGAAACTCGGGCCATACTATAGATAATTGTGGGGCATTAAAGAACAAGGTGCAGAGCCTGATCGAGAGCGGTACTCTAAAGTTTAACAATATGGTCCCCCAGACAAACTAATCGAGAGTGGATAAAGAATGAATGACCTTCAAAGGCTTAATTCTTTTTGTTTGAGGCATCTTTATAGACAAAATATTTTTAAGTAATGCATGAAATCAACCTTTTACCTAGGCCCGAAGGTAAAGAGGGAATCTTTTGTAAGGGCGTGTGATTATTCAATGCATTCCCTCACGTTTCATTAAAAAAATTCAAAATTTAATTCATTTATACCTTTGCAAAACTTTTTTTTGATTCCAAACATTCTGGAGGCACTTAATCCCTCCACTTCATGAAAAATTCTCATTTTGAAAATATTTTTTAAAATAAAAGGATTTCTTGCATTACTTTTTAGAAATATAAGGTAAAAAGCCTAAGGCCCATAGCTATTCAAAACAAGAAAGAAAGCCTTCAAAGGTATTCAGTCAAAATGACATCTGAAAGGTAAATGGGGCAAAATTCGATCAGACAAGGCCGTCATTTCCTCGAGAAAATGAAAAGAGACGAGCCTGCAAAGGTCATTCAAGCTCAGAAATTTGAATCAAGAAAATAAAAAAATAAGAACAATAAACTTGACCATACATCATGACATACATAATATTGCATCCTTGCATCATTGCAAAAGCATACATATGCATCCCATTTGCATAAATACAAGAAATAACTTTCAAAAACAAACTCAATCCTTCCATAAGGATATTTTTCCAAACTTCTGGAAAATTTTCAAAACTCAATCCTTCCATAAGGATATTTTTCCAAACTTCTGAATCCTTTCATAAGGATAATTTTCCAAACTTCTGGAAATTTTTCAAAACTCAATCCTTCCATAAGGATATTTTTCCAAACTTCTAGAAAATTTTCAAAACCTAATCCTTCCATAAGGATATTTTTCCAAACTTCCACAAGGATATTTTTCCAAACTTCTGAAAAAATTTCAAAACTCAATCCTTCCATAAGGATAGTTTTCCAAACTTCTGGAAAATGTTTGAAAAATGGGAAATTCTTTAAAAATTCGTGTTTTTGAAAACAAAAAGACTTGGAGCCTCCACCGGGAACTAAGGTAGGTCGGACACCATAAAACTAGAGATTTGTTAAAAGTGGGTTTAGGAGTTGGTTACGCGTGGGGAAGGATTAGCACCCCCATCGCACCCGGAAATCGGTACCAAAATATATGTTTCTTTTAATTGATGAAAGTTATCGAAATTTAAATTGAATTTAATTAAATTGTTTGTAATTGAAAATAATCTTTAATTAGACGGGCTCGGTCAAATTGGTGTATTCGAATCAATTGAACATTTAATTAATAAAGGTGACGATATCTCGGACCATAGATTAAACCGACATCGAATAAGCTCGACTGTCGTGTTAACTTATGGTTCGAACTCCGTTCATCACCTTTATGCATGATGCAATCAGTTAAACATGATGGTATGACTTGTCACAATTTTTAATCCGAATTATATTTACCTTTAGACGATAAGAATTAATTCGAATATTTGGTCAACATCCAGTGAGCCAGGACTGTTACGACACAAATATCGGAATTAATAAATATCTCTATTTTATGATTTAAATTGATTAATTACATGCAATGCCCAATTAAAATATTATAGGTTTAATGAATGACAATTAAAATGCATGACAAAGAAATGCATGAAATTAAAACCTAAGGCCCACTAAAGCCCTAACCTAACATGCCCAAATTTTTGGAAAAGACCAATTAGTGATCAAATTATTAACTAGGTTGGACTAAATATTAACCCTAAATTAATTTTAATCCTAAAAGCTAAAAAAGGCATATCAATTTATTGGCTATCTTGAACCATAATAATCAACTCGAATAATTTTAAACTAGAATCACAATGAGCCAAGGAATCTATCTAAAATTAATCGAATTAACTAGTCATGATTTTAAATTAGGTGATCTAAGAAATTCCAATTTCACCCCTAAAAATAATTAAGAATTGTTCAATCAATTTAATGCATTTACCCCAATAAGCCAATGGAAAATTTAAATGAATTAAATTGAATCGAACCTATAGTCTAACTAAGGCTCTAAACCTAACCTAAATTTAATTTAATTAATTTAGAGTCTATGCCCCAATTAAACGAGCGCATAGTTTAAATTAATTAAATTAAATTTAAAACTCTAAACTAATCCTAAAGGGCCTAAACTGAACTACAAAAAATCTACCCTAGTAACTAAAGGGGCCAAACGAACGTCAAACTCCAATGATATACCATACAAGAAAATTAAAAAGCATACCCTATATAACACATGCATGTGCCAGCACACATTTGCACTATACAAAAAACTATCATATATTATATACTTATATAAATACAGGTTATGTAAGGAGAAAAAAGAAACCACATAGCATGCATGCAAAAAGGGGCAACGTATATAAGTAAAAATCTAGCCTAAAATACATACATAAACACAAATTTAGGCAACACACAACTTATAAAACAAATTATGTACAACACATATATATAAAAGAAACATCATATAGGATATAAATAAAGACAAATACAAATGATTTCGAATATAAAGCATACTATCTGCACAAATAAATAAAGGCAAGACTTGTACATAAAAAAAGGGAACTAAAGCATAAAGGCCACAAAAACAAAAGGGGTAGAAATTAAAAGAACATGCAAGGGATCAAAATAAGTGCTAAATAAACTAAAGGGAGATAATGGGAGTTTTGTTGCTAGACTTAGGACGAAAGTAAAGAGAAATCAAAAACCTGAAGGGCTTGAAAGAGCGTTTAAACACTGATTTTGAGACTAAATTAAACGAAAACAAAATTTTCAAGGATTAAAATAGCATTTTCCCCTTTAAGAGCAGATTATAAAGAATCCGGACGAATTTGAAAACATGTTAAAATCAACAGGACAAGGAATGCGATTAAAAGAGACGAAATGGCCTAGGGGGAAGTTTCAAAAGCACGGAACGATCATGCGGTAATAAACCCATTTAAAGAATGAATCTTGATCTGAAATAGGGGTCGAATTGAAAAGCTTGGAAAACTTGGGGGACTGTGCGGAGGATTTTGAAATGAGGAAACCCTCACGCGCGTAAAATCCAGGACACATAAGGATTAAACTGAGATTAACCCGTTTTTAAAATCTTTAAAAGTATAAAAATACTTTGCCGGCTTGTGATATCCTTTTTTGGCAGCTCTTGGTTCGAAATCCATTTAAAAAAAACCAGAGCTTCAAAACGCTCTCAGATTTCATCCCAACTCGGGATGAACACCACCGCAAACCCCAACTTCTGGGGGTGCACCTTTGCATACCGTCATGTCGGCATCCGTACCGGCACCGGCCAACGACCCAAAAGCGCCTTAAAACCTTCCTCTCCTCATCTCAGACTCGAAACTAACACTCGTTTAACCTCAAAAAACCCCTTTCTCCCTAGATCTGTAAAAAGATTTCGAAACCCAAAAGGTTTTTTTCGTAAAAACTAACTCTCATCCACTGGTTCACCACTGTTGGCTCGAAAGCCGAGGGATTTTCACCGGACAAGACAGAAGCTAAACGGTCACTAGACCTGAGGTAAGAAACTAGATCTATCCTTTCTGCTCGCTTTTTTGTATGCATGCAAGTATTGGACTGAAAATACCTTAGGAGACTTTTGATTTTTTTTCTCTTCGAATCTCTTTTTTTTATATTGCTTGCTCTCTGAAAATCCCCGAATGGGTTTACATTGTTTGGTTATGATTTTTTATAAACCAGATGTGTTACATGAATTTTTTTTTAAAAAAAAACTCTTGTGTTGAATTGGTTTGAAATCTGCCGTATTTTCCTCTAAAATTTGTCATTTTGGTTGCCTCTGCCCTTTTTGTGCCTTTAGTTTATGTTTGTCTATTTTTGATTGCATATACCGTGGCTGCCGAGAGGAGGAGGAGACCAGAGGTGATTTCAGCTCGCTCCAGGAGATGGCAGAGGTTGCTGGTCGTGGCAGACGAGGTGTTAGGGACTGTTCAAGCGTCAAGCGCGTGAAACTCACACGCGCGTGGAGGAGCAGGAAAGTCGCGCGTGAACACGTGAAGATTCCAGAAGGTTATTCCATCGGATCTGAGCCATTGGTCCACCACTTGATCTAACTGCCACGATTGATGCGGCGCCAAGGGAGATGGTGTGATCCTAGGGTTTATTCTGGTGCAAAGATCGGGACCAGATCTGACGGTGAGAAATGGGCTACGTAAGAAACAAATTTAGGGTTTTAGTTAGAATTGTAATTAGGTTTAAATGATTTGGGCTCCGAAAGTGGGCCATGTGATGTAATTATTTATTTATTATTTTTTGGGTTTTCTAATTGTAATTGGGCTATTAATATAAACTAATGGGATTTGTTTTATTTATTTAATTATAAGTTTGTTATGTTGTTGTTTGTTAATATTAATAGTAATATAATAATACAAAAATAATAATAATATAATATTTTAATAATAAAAAATAAACTAAATACGAATTAAAATAAAACTTAATAATATTTTTGTGTTTTTCTTAAATCATATATAATAGTATTATATTAACCGGATATACTAATAATCTTGTGGGTTTTTAATTATAAATAGATAGCTAGACTAATAGCAAATGAAGTATATTGATAATATTAATATTTTTGGTGTTTTCATTAATAGATATAATATTATATAAAAGGTAATAAACCAAAGCCCATTATTTCAAATGCTAACAAAATAAAAAATGGGTTAAAAACCCCGAATAAAACTAGTGATTACATTTATCTCCCTAAAGTTGCAGTGGAACGAATCCAACATCAATTTTATCTCTCTGAAGTTGCAGTGGAATGGACACAGCACCAACATCGTCTACCTGAAATTACAGTGGAACGAATCCAGCGTCAATTTTATCTCCCTGAAGTTGCAGTGGAAGAATTGAAGCTATACCAGTCACATCTCCCTGAAGTGGCAGTGGAATGGACACAACACCAACATCGTCTCCCTAAAGTGGCAGTGGAACGAATCCAACATCAATTTTATCTTCCTGAAGTTGCAGTGAAAAAAATTGAAGCTACATCAGCTCATCTCCCTGAAGTTGCAGTGGAATGGACAAAACTACAACAACTAAGCCTATCTCCTTGAACTTCCAATGGAGAAGGTCACCTATTCAACAGAAGACGAAGCTACACCAAAAAATAAAAAAATAAAACAAAAAAAAGTTGAAAGAAAAACAAAAGAGAAAATGGCAAGCAAAAAGGCCTTTGTTTTCAATCGAACATCATTTTACTTTGGTAAGTATCAACCTAAGAAGTAGAGGAGAAGATTGATTGAAGAACTCAACATCCTTGAAGAGCGAAGATCGAAGACCTATCGAAGACTGGAGATAAAAGACAGAAGATCGGTGTCGAAGAAGAGAAGCAACAAGTTGAACTCATTTTGCTTCCCCAAGAGTGACAAGGTGGATCAACCAAGACAAGAAAGAAGACCTGCATCGAAGAGAAAAAAGATCTACCGAAGAGAGAAAACATACGTCAAGAGGGATAACCAGCCAGACCATATAAAATGGGTCATTATTAGTCTTTGCTTCGTTGCTGTTACACAACAACGAGCAAAGAGGGGCAGCTATAATAACCCATTTCATCTGGGTTACCCAAACTAAACCGCAACCAGACTCGTCCTGGGTCCAATGATCCGACTTAGACAAAAAAAACCTAAAATAAAAAACCCTAATATTCCCAACCGCCGCCATCACTCTCTGTTGCCGCCGTCGTCCAAACCTTCCGCTGCCGACCACCAAAACCCCAAACTAAACCAACCCAAAATCAAATCTATCCTAAAACCCTAAATCCTAAAAAAACCTAAAATAAAATAACCTAAAACTACCCATACCCCTACTACAACTAACCATGCCACTGTCCATACCCTAACCCCATAAAATTCGACTCTCCTATCACCATATCTGCAGCAACAAATAAAAAAATAGGAGAGAAGAGTTAGTGTAAAAATCGGTTATAAAAACCGAAGTGGGAACAAAAGATAGAGGATTTCGGGAAAAAAACAAAGAGCTTTAAAGGGGTTTTCGATAAAAAAGGGATTTTAAGTTCAAAAAAATTGTATGAAACAAGGTAATCAATAAAAATCAAACTTTTGAATAAAATCTTTGTTGTTGTTTTTTTATTTTAAAATAAAAAAATTGGGAGAGATTTCAGGTTTACCGACGATTTGGGGTCGTCCTCCCGCCATGGTCGTCTTACCCTTCGTCGCGAGGCTAATGCCGATGAACAACGCGATATGAGGGGAGCGGCACCGCCGTCGAGTGAAGGAGAGGTTGAGAGGATAAAAATATCTTTAGGGTTTTTTTTACCAGTTTTGATTCGAAATGAACAAAAAATAATAATAAACCCTTTTAGTTAGCCGGCTTGCCCAAAACGGCGTCGTTTGGCGACCCTACCCGCGCGGTCACCCTGACCCGGGGTAGAATCTGCGTTTTCTGGGTTATAGGCTAATTACACCTTTAGTCCCTCTATTTTAATTCTATTTTTTATTTTATCCAGGGGCAAATTATGCTTCCAACCCTTCCCCTTTTACAACTTTTATTTTTTTCGTCCTTTTTCATATTTTTTTAGCCTTTAATTTCTTCTTTCTATTCGATTTAGTCACTATGTTTTAGTATTTAATTTCCAGCTTATTATTTCCGTTTATTTATGCTTATTTCCTCATAATTTGTATATGTTTCATTTTAGTCCTTAATCTTTAGTTTTATAATGTTTTATGTATGTTAGTGTAAACCATATATTATTATTATTATTATTATTATTATTATTATTATTATTATTATTATATGTATAATATATTATTATATAAAGTAGTTTATTTTGCATATTATATATCAGCATCACATAAAGATGTACGTATATACATATATAAATATGTTTTTTTTACCATGGTTCATATTTTTATATATAATATTTATATATATATTCTTTTATTTTATATACTATAAATATGTATATATATAAGGTTTTACGTATTTTAAAATAATAAAAAATATTTTGTTTGATTACAATATATATAAAAATAATAATAAATACTTATTTTTGTAAAATATATATAAACTTCTAACTCAAAATATATATAGGTATATTTTAATAAATAATACATACATCTATATTACTTTACATTTTATATTTTAAGTATATATATAAAATAATAAATACTTATCTTTGTAAATATATATATATATAAACTACTAACTTTATATATAGTTCTTTTTTAAATATAAATATTAAATATATTTTATCTTAAGTATTATATTTTTAGGTATATATTTTTACATGTTATCTTGTCATTTTGCATCATATATGTTTTTAAAATCATCTAAAAAATATATTTTTTAAACAATTAATTTTAAAATTTTAAAACCTCGAAAAATCGTACCCGGGCGTATAGGGATGTGATTTTTTTTTTCAAATATTTCCAAGAAAATGAGAAGCCATGTCCCGGGCGCACAGGGATGCAGTTCTCTTAATATTTTTGACATTTAATAATCGTATTTTAAATTTTAATCAAATTCGTAATTTCCAACACCAAGACATTAAATAATCAGCTAGGTACCAATTTTGGGCGGTGTGGGGGTGCTAATCCTTCCCCATTCGTAACCGACTCTTGGACCCAAATTTTTTATCTTTGGTTTCCGGTCTACCTATTTTAAAATGATCGATGGTGACTCCACATTTTAATTTCTAAATCGGGCGGGGTTTTTTAAACAAAATAAAAGAATTCGAAAAATAAATTTTAAAATCGAATAAAAGAGCGTCAGACGAATTTGGGTTATTACACATGTGGTTCTCTTTAAGCTTTGTTATTATGATGTTTAGCATGAGAAAGCTTAAATTGAGGTTTATGCTAGATATCCATGATACATGTGTGGCAAAATGTTTAAATGTGCATATTTTGGAAAGACAATAGAAGGATGAGATATTTTGGCATGAGATTCAATACTTATTTGAAAGCAAATGGTTTTAAATGCATTTATGAGTGTTTTTGAGAATCCCTCACTAAGCTTTACATGTTTATGCTCTCCTTTCTCATTGATGCAGAAAAGTAAGTATTGGAACAACAAGCAAGCAAGAAGCAATCCAAGGGTTGAGCTATTTCAAGAACAGTTTTATAAATGCTACGTCGTAATAAAAGGGCAATGTGACCAAGTTGTAATTGGGAGGGTTGTTTTAGTTACTCCCTATTTTGGACATGTTTCATTTGGTATTTTGGACTTGTATAAGGTTATATGTTTTGTTTTGAGGGGTTGGGGTGTGAATTGCATGCTTGGTTAGAGAGATCTTGGGTCTGATTACTATGGTTTGATTGTTCATCTAGAAAGCATATGTGGTTGGGGAAATTTTGCTTGACATGTTATATGATGTTTGCTTGATGTTTGAAAAAAGTTAGATTGAGCCTAAGTGTCATATGTTCGACCAAGAGGTTATTACAGACCCAATTGTATCGGTATGGGTATTTAGGGATTGGTACACGAGGTCTGTTATGGCTCAAAAGTGTGCAAAATTGCACAGGGGTATTGGTACTATAACCCCTTCAACCCGACCTAGTCGCAAGACCTAACCGAACGAGCTACATTAGGTTTACCGAAGTAAACCGAGAAGAAGAACTTGGAAAACACAACCATTTTTTTTCTTTTATCTTATCTAGAGGCATAATTAGTAACCTACATGTACAAACTGATCATAGGTGTAAACTCAACCCAATCGGGCATCGAATTGATATCCAATTTATCACATTTGCAAGATAGGGACCAAAACATCATCGATTCATCTATAACCTCAACCCAACCATTAACTACAAATCACAACCTTCAAATAACATCTAATGAACAACATAAAGCAACCTCAAACTTCCAGCAAACAATAAGCAACCTCAACACCTCAAAATTTCTTAACTATCGGCCTAACAAATTAGAGATTCACTAGATTTCGGGATTCTATCATCAAAACTCACTTCATTGACATTTTGAACATCAAAATCAAGTTACAAACCAATCCTTAACTCAACAAAAACAAATCACTACGAATTTCTTCCATTCTTCATCATAAATCATCAATTAAACCATAAATTCGAGTTTAATTAGTTAAAACCCCACAAAAATCATATAAAATGGATCAAGAACTTAGGAATTTCAATAAAGAACCTTTGATTAGAGGAGAAGAATGAATCATTACCTCCAATGTTGATTCCTCCCTTTAATTGCTTGATAAACCATGAAAATCAAGGTAGAAATAATAAATATTTAATGAAAAAGCCTTTGAAACCAATTGGAAAACTAAAAACTCTTTGGAATATTAATTTTTACCTGAAGAAATTGGAGCTGGAAATGTGTTTGGCTCGAGAGAATTTGAGAGAAAAAAGTTACAAAGTTAGTTATGTGAAATTCTTTTTAAAAGCTTAATGGTGTTTAATTAATTCTCTCCCCTATTTATACCTCATAAAAACTTAATTAAAATAGTTAATTAAAGGGAGAAATCTGATGAAACCCTTTTTGGATTATTAGCTCCTTAAAGATTCAAAGTTTTGACCCATTTTCAAAATAGTCACTAAAAACAGTTTTACAAACTGTGCGTTTTTGTCACTAACTCAAAATGTCCCATTTTCGAATTTCATTTTCCAAAATTATTTTCACCAAAATCATTCATATATTTAATAATGATTTTAGTCTATTTTCCATATTTTTATCCCTTATAAAAATATTTAATCCAATTTAAATCCTGAATCTGACTCGAATCTCTAATATCGGTCCACCGAACCGTCTAAACCATCCCAAAACTCCTAGGCCCAAAACCAAGGAGTTACAACTCTCCCCCACTTAATAAATTTCATCCTCAAAATTTACCTGGAGGAAAAAGATGCGGGAATTGCTCTTTCATGTCCGACTTACTCTCTCATGTGGGCTCCTCAACTCCTCGACGCCGCCACAACACCTTGACAAGCTCTATCATCTTCCCACGTAGAACTTTACTACTGGTATCAAGGATCTCTACCGGCTCCTCATCATAGGAAAAATTCGGCCTCAACTCAACATGCGATAGATCCGAATGATACCTTCGCAACATCGAAACATGGAACACATCATGAATCTTTTCCAACTCGGGAGGCAACCTCAATCGATAAGCCACAGGACCAACATGATCTAGAATTTCATAAGGCCCAATAAACCTCGGACTCAACTTTCCTTTACGCCCAAATTGCATCACCTTCTTCCAAGGTGAAACCTTCAAAAACACTTTGTCGCCAACAACATACTCCACTTCCCTACGCTTCAAATCTGCGTAATATTTCTGCCGATCGGATGTCGCTTTCAAGCGACCAGATACAAGCTTCACTTTCTCATTAGTGTCCTTCAACACATGGGGCATAGAAATATACTTCTCCCCAACTTCAGCCTAACACAGAGGCGTACGACACCTCATACCATTTAAGGCTTCATACAGAGCCATTTGAATACTTGCCTGGTAGCTGTTATTGTAAGCAAATTCCACCAAAAGCAATTGTTTTTCCCAAGTTCCTTGGAATTCAATAATGCAACACCTCAACATATCCTCTGAGATCTGAATCACACGCTCAGACTGTCCACCCGTCTAAGGATGATACGAAGTGCTAAAATGCAATCGAGTACCCAAAGCTCGATGCAAGCATTCCCAAAATCTTATTTTAAACCTCGGATATCTATCCGAGACAATCGACTTAGGCACCCCATGCAGCCTCACCACCTCAAAGCAATATAAAGATCAGCCAATTTATCCATAGTATATTTCGTATATACCGGGCAAAAATATGCACACTTCAGTAAAATAATCAACAATCACCCAAATGGAATCCTTTTAATTGGGGTCAAAGGTAACCCAACAAAAAATCCATGGTGATTCTCTCTCATTTCCACTCTAGTATCCTCAACGGCTACAACAACCCAGAAGGAAATTGATGCTCGGCCTTAACACGTTGACATACCACGCACTTTGCCACAAAATCAGTCATATCTTTCTTCAACCCAACCCAATAATACTCATCCTTCAAACCCCGATACATCTTGGTACTACTGGGATGCATAGCAAAAGAACTCGAATGAGCCTCGGTCAAAATGTTACGTCTCAACTCCTCATCACAAGGCACCACTATTCGGTCCTTAAAACACAACACTCCATCATCATTAAAATGGAAATCGATGGTTTCCCATCCATGATATCCTTAACATGAGGTACCAACTCATCATCGTGCGGTTGCTTCTCCTTTATCATTTGCGATAAAGATGGCTTCACTTGCAACTCGCCAACAAACCTCCATTCACGAGTTACATTTAATCGAGCAAACATAGCTCTCAACTCGACCACAGCTTTTCTACTCAAAGCATCCGCCACCATATTTGCTTTAACCGGATGATACTCAATGCTCAAATCATAATCCTTAAGCAACTCCAACCATCATCGTTGCCTAAGATTCAACTCCTTCTGCGTCAGATACTTCAAGCTTTTGTGATCCGTGTACACCACATTTTTCTCACCATAAAGATAATGCCTCCAAATCTTTAATGCAAACACCACCGAGGCAAGCTTAAGATCATGAGTATGATAGTTATGCCATGCACCTTCAATTTCCTAGATGCATAAGCCACAACTTTCCCACCTTGCATCAACACACACCCTAAAACCAACATAGGATGCATCACTATACATCACAAACTCCTTTCCGACTCAAAGGTTGAATCAAGATTGGAGCTTACGTCAAAGCTTCCTTCAACTTTTCAAAAGCTTGATGTCGATCCTCCATCCACTCAAAACGAACATTCTTCTCAGTAACAACTTGGTCAAATGAGTAGTAATCTTCAAAAAATCATCCACAAACCTAAATAATACCCAGCTAATCCAAGAAAACTACGCACCTCTGTCACCGACCTAGGTGGCTTCCACTTTATCACGACCTCAATCTTTTGTGGATCCACACGGATTCCCTCACCAATACCATATTCCCAAGGAAAACCACTTCCTTCAACCAAAACTCACATTTACTTAGCTTACTATATAATTGATTATCCATTAATCTCAAGCATAATCCGTAGATGCTCATCATGATCTTTCTCGGTACGAGAGTACATAAGAATATCATCAATAAACACCACCGCAAATTGATCTAAGAACTCGTGAAACACCCGATTCATCATATCCATGAATGCCGCTGGTGCATTGGTTAACCCAAACGGCATCACCAGTAACTCACAATGCCCATACCTTGTACGGAAGGTAGTCTTTGGCACATCCACATCCTTCACTTTTAACTGATAGTACTCAGACCTCAAATCTATCTTAGAGAACACTGCAGCACCCCTAAACCGATCAAACAAATCATCAATCCACAATAAAGGGATATTTGTTTTTAATCGTCAACTTATTTAGTTACCGATAATCGATGCACATTCTCATCGTGCCATCCTTTTCTTTACAAATAACACCAGCGCACTCCAAGGTGACACGCTAGGTCTAATGAAACCTCGATCAAGCAGCTCTTGCATCTACTTCTTCAACTCCTTCAATTCCTTAGGTGCCATGCGATAAGGCACAATGGACAAGTTGTATCAACATATGTCCGATTTTAAACTCCACCTCCCTATTCGGTGGTAACCCCGCAACTCTTTAGGAAAAACTCTCGAAAAATCATGAATCAGACGGATGTCCTGCATACGCACATCTTTAGATCCAAGGTTTATAACATAGGCCAAATACGCCTGACATCCAAGTTCCAACATTCGACTTGCTTCCAAAGCTGATACAACATTGGCCATGAACTTCGCATTCTCGCCAACCACCACAACTTCATAATCATCAGCAAGACGCAAGGATATCCATTTGGTTTCAAAATCCACAACTGCCCTATGCTCGGATAACCATTCCATTCCCAAGATTACATCAAAACCATGGAATGGCAACTCTATCAAATCTACGGCAAACACATGATCTTGCACTGTCAAATGACACCTATGGTATAACTTCCTAACCACAACTGTCTCGTCCAAAGAACTAGTTACTCGAAAACCAACATTCAAAATCTCAACAAGTATATCAAGTAACTGTGCATGCTCACTCAGAATATATGAATGGGTAGAACCAGAATCAACCAATGAAAATAACGGCAAAGATTGCAAAGTAAAAGGCACTGCAATCACATCGGTATCATTGTGTCCTCGTGATGCACATACACCCTCGCGGGACCTCCACCCTCTGGCTGGATAGCAACGGTGTGTGCACAGTCCTACGCCCACCATCTCTCGACTGGAAATGCCCTCATCCACGCCTCAACCTTTTGGTGCAACCACAATAGTGCTAGAGCTGTGCACCTCTAGCTAATATATGGAAGTCACACTCACATGATGGTCGACCCACAATTCTAACAAGCATTAGTTGCATCTAGTGCAAGAACCAGACCAACTTGTTTTGCTTGAAGACAATCAAGTCTAACATGGTCCCGAGATCCACAACCCCAACAAACCTTATCCGACTTCCAGCAAACCCTAGGATGCCTTTTCCCACATTGAGCACACTCAGCTATCCGACCTCCGGAACTTTGCCCTAATTGACCTTTTCGCCCAAGCTCAAGTCGATGTCTCTTATACCGACCACCACCAATATTAGAATCAGCAGCTCTCTTACCATGATCAGATCCTCCCACACGGGATGTCAAACCCAAATTCTGCTCAATATCCTTGGCTCTCGAAATCAGCACGTCAAAATCAACATACTCTGTAGCCAACATATATGTCTTAACCTCATGCGTCAATCCGTAACGGAAGCGGTCACAACGGCTCCTCTCATCAGGCATCAACTTAGAAGCAAACTGACTCAGCCTCACAAACTGTATCTCATACTCAAATACCGACATATCTCCCTGCACCAATGCCATGAACTCGCGTTTCTTTTCATCTTGGTATCTAGCTCCGAGATACTTCTTCTTGAAGACAGACCGAAAGGTTTCCCAAGTCACATTATTAGCCTCCATGCCCGAAATCACTGTAGTCCACCAGCTATATGCATCTCTTTGCAACAGAGATACGGCACACCCCAGCTTATGGGTGTCAAAACAACCTATCTGATCTAATATACGATCTGTGCTGGTAAAACACTCTTCAAAAGACTCGGGCGTCAACCCTCTAAACTCTACCCCTCCTAGGCCACGTAAATGCTCTAAGGGTAATCATGGATTAACAGCAGCAACCAATGCTGGTGCAAGCACATGTACTCCAACCATCGTGGCCTGAAACGCTCCTGTTATTGCCTGAATCAAAAGGCGTCATATCACTTAATGATGGCCCGGTGGGCGCATGGTGGTACTTGTTCCACACCCGCAGATGGATTCGGTGAAGGAGGTGGTAACCCTCAATAGGCATATCATTATTCTCATCCTTTTGCTTTCATGCATTTGCATTAAAACAAAATTCTCTCCCGATGGCATCGTAAACAAAGAATTTATGGCATGATAATACACCAAAACAAAATCGATTAGGCCATCCTCAAGCAAGGGTCCAAGACTTCCATTTCAGACCAAAAACATTTTACATTAGTAGTAATAAGGCAATGTGTCCCAAATCATACCCCAACATGGCATATAACACGCAATCAATCACCAAGTATGGCAATAAACTCAAATCAATCAACATACATATTAAACAGCTTCCCAACATACATAATCCAACCATAACCCACTCCCAACAATCATAACTTGTCTCTGATGCCATCAACTGTAACCCCCTCGACCCGGACTAGTCGAAAGACCGACCTGAGCGAGCTGTATTGGGTTTACCAAAGTAAACCATGAAAAGGAACTCGAACACGTCTATTTTTTTCTTTTTATCTTGTCTATATGCCAATTATTAGATTACATGTTCATATTGACGGTTGGTGAAAGCTCAACTTAATCGGGCATCAAATTAATATCCAATTGATCACATTTGTAAGATAGTTACCAAAATGTAAATTTAGCAAAAAAGGGTTTATTTAAAATTTTATGTTACCAATCTTCCATTATTTCATGTTACAAGTAGGATGCAAAAATCAACTCAAAATGATTATCCGAACTCATCCATTTTGCATATATCATTCAAGGACCAAAATGTAAATTCCACCATTTCAAAGGGCCAATTTAGTAATTAATACTTAATCCTCAATTAAACCAATTACATGCATACTGGTGAAATTTAAGTCAAATGATTGTTCAAGCTGATTTAATTGCAAGTATATCATTCATGGACTAAAACGGAGAAAATAGAAACCTTTAAATATACTTTTGCCTTAAACCCTTTATCCGTATCGATACCCAAACAAGTGTATCAAACACTAGGCATTCTGAAAAACTTTAGATTCCAATAGCTCAACCCTGTATCAATACACCTCCTCAGGTCTTGAATATGCTTTGACTTGTATCGATACACAAACATGTGTAATATACGCTAAAGGCTTGAGATGCCTCACCCGTAACGATACGTAAAACACGTGTACCGATATCTTTGTAGGCTTGGAAATAATTACATGTATTAATATGGGGATACGCGTATTGATACACCCGGACCTATAATGTCAAAATTTGCTAGTTTTTAAACATGCTTTCCATCAATCCAAGACACACTAGCATGCCCCTAACACACAACCAACATAGCTAAGAATCCAACCCTATCCAAACATCTCAGAATTAATCAGCACCTCAAGGCATCATGCTTCAAAGGTATCTATAGGCATGCTTCCTAGTACTCAAGCATCCAAAACAAAAACCATAAGCAAAAACCAGCATAACAAGATTATTACAAGTCTAACACAGCATCATAAACTTGCTCCAGCAGAGAGGTAGCCACTCAAACCCTCCCAACAACATTTAAGCTACATTGCCTTTATTACTACATTTAAACCCCAAACATACTTTGGTAAATCAAGTCTTGAGAATTCCCTCATTGCTTGCTAGGCCACTTGCTCTTAATCAATCTGCATTGATGATAAAGGAGAGCGTAAGCAATCTTTGCTTAGTGAGGAGCGCTCAAATACAAAACATCATCCAATGCAATTTAAAACCATTTCAAGCCATCATGCCATTTTTTCAAAATCATGCACTTAATCTTTATAAAATCAACATATTAAACCATATGCAACATGTATCGTGGATTCCACAACATACTCCCATATGCAAATTCCCTCTACTTAAGCCTTCCCATGCATAACATCCCATATGCAAAGCTTAAGGAGTATAACATGTATAAATCACATCATTCAAACCAATCCATCAACATGATACAATTTAAAACATTATATTGGCTTGCAAGTGATCCATTACCATATACATCATTTCTATAAACCATCATTAACATCGGATACACGGATTTCCAAGAGATCTCTCAATCTCTTCAGCTCAATGGCATGGAGTTATGTAACACACGCACCACCTTAATACTACCAAGGCTAATCCTCCAACTTAGAGTACACACACTCGACGCATCAACCTCTACAGCTCATGGCTGGAGTAAAAGCCATCTAAGTGTTACCTCAACAACATTGGGGTTCACATGATCGGAGTAAGTACCTCTCATACTACCTCTACAACCACAGATGACTTATTATAGTGCACTTTAAATCCTATGGCTGACCAATTAGATCCGATAACATTTCCATAGCATTTTCAATTCATCACTTGCCAATATAATCCACTTTTATAAACACACCTCATTGTTTTCATATACATCATTCAAATCGTTTCAACATGCATTAAACCATGCATAAACCATGTTCATAAACATTCTTTAAAATCATGCATTACATTCCAAATGCATCTAACATCATTTCATATCAATTTTCGGCATTAAACCATGCTCATTTCATGCATAAAACATGAGGTAAACAAACATTTAACAAGTGCATTTCATAAATCATTTGCCAACCAAAATTGAGAGAGAAAACCACTTTACTTACTTCTGAGTCTTAGACCAGCGTATCAAGCTTATTCTAGACTCCCATTAAACCTTTTCAAACATTTGAAAAGCCATTCTTATCTGTTTCACTCACCGACAAAGCAACGTCTCCCTTGCCAATGTCAAATCAAGCCTCTAATAACTCCTCAACACCAAAGTTCACTTTCAGATTATCTTCCCCTGTTTCAAACATATCATAACAGAGGATCCAATGCATTATAATGCATCCAAACTCACAGCAAACAACAATTAACATTTTCCAACTATAATCCTCCACAACACCACATCTTAACAACCGAAAACATCATCGATTTATCTATAACCTCAATCCAGCCATTAACTACGAATCTCTACCTTCAAACAACATCAAATAATATCTAATCAATATCCTAAAGCAACCTCAAACCTCCAGCAAATAATAAACAACCTCAACACCTCAAAATTTCTTAACTATCAACCTAGCAAATTAGAGATTCACTAGATTTCGGGATTCTATCATCAAAACTCACTTTATTAACATTTTGAACATCAAAATCAAGTTACAAACCAATCCTTAACTCAACAAAAATAGATCACTACGAATTTCTTCCATTTTCATCATAAATCATCAATTAAACCATAAATCCGAGTTTAATTAGTTAAAACCCAACAAAAATCATATAAAATGGATCAAGAACTTAGGAATTTCAATAAATAACCTTTCATTAGAGGAGAAGAACGAATCCTTACCTCTAATTTTGATTCCTCCCTTTAATTGCTTGAAAACCATGAAAATCAAAGTAAAATCAATAAATATTTAATGAAAAAGCCTTTGAAACCAATTGGAAACTAAAAACTCTTTGAAATCTTAATTTTTAACTGAAGAAATTGAGCTGGAAAATGTGTTTGGCAAGAGAGAATTTGAGAGAAAGAAGTTACAAAGTTAGTTATGTGAAATTCTTTTTAAAAGCTTAATGGTGTTTAATTAATTCTCTCCCTATTTATACCTCATAAAAACTTAATTAAAATTGTTAATTAAAGGGAGAAATCTGATGAAACCCTTTTTGGATTATTAGCTCCTTAAAGATTCAAAGTTTTGACCCATTTTCAAAACAGTCACTAAAAATAGTTTGCAAACTTTCCCATTTTCGAATTTCATTTTCCAAAATTTTGGTCACTAACATTCAAAATGTCCCATTTTTTCCCTTATAAAAATTTCATTTTCCAAAATTATTTTAGAAAAATCATTTATATATTTAATAATGATTTTAGACTATTTTTCCATATTTTTATCCCTTATAAAAATATTTAATCCAATTTAATCTTTTTGAAACAACCTTCGATAAAAACACTTTGTCGCCAACAACATACTCCACTTCCCTTTACGGGTGCATCAAATCTGCGTAATATTTACTTCCGATCGGATGTCGCGTAATTTCAAGCCGATCGGATGATACAAGCGACTTCACTTTCTCATTAGTGTCCTTCAACACATGGGGCATAGAAATATACTTCTCCCCAACTTGAGCCTAACAGAGGGCGACGACACCTCATACCATTTAAGGCTTCATACAGAGCCATTTGAATACTTGCCTGGTAGCTGTTATTGTAAGCAAATTCCACCAAAAGCAATTGTTTTTCCCAAGTTCCTTGGAATTCAATAATGCAACACCTCAACATATCCTCTGAGATCTGAATCACACGCTCAGACTGTCCACCCGTCTAAGGATGATACGAAGTGCTAAAATGCAATCGAGTACCCAAAGCTCGATGCAAGCATTCCCAAAATCTCGTTGTAAACCTCAGATATCTATCTGACACAATCGACTTGGGCACCCCATGCAGCCTCACCACCTCAGCAATATAAAGATCAGCCAATTTATCCATAGTATATTTCGTATATACCGGCAAAAAATATGCACACTTCGTAAACCGATCAACAATCACCCAAATGGAATCCTTTTTAATTGGGGTCAAAGGTAACCCCGACAAAAAATCCATGGTGATTCTCTCTCATTTCCACTCTAGTATCCTCAACGGCTACAACAACCCAGAAGGAAATTGATGCTCGGCCTTAACACGTTGACATACCACGCACTTTGCCACAAAATCAGTCATATCTTTCTTCAACCCAACCCAATAATACTCATCCTTCAAACCCCGATACATCTTGGTACTACTGGGATGCATAGCAAAAGAACTCGAATGAGCCTCGGTCAAAATGTTACGTCTCAACTCCTCATCACAAGGCACCACTATTCGGTCCTTAAAACACAACACTCCATCATCATTAAAATGGAAATCTGATGGTTTCCCATCCATGATATCCTTAACATGAGGTACCAACTCATCATCGTGCGGTTGCTTCTCCTTTATCATTTGCGACAAAGATGGCTTCACTTGCAACTCGGCCAACAAACCTCCATTACGAGTTACATTTAATCGAGCAAACATAGCTCTCAACTCGACCACAGCTTTTCTACTCAAAGCATCCGCCACCATATTTGCTTTAACCGGATGATACTCAATGCTCAAATCATAATCCTTAAGCAACTCCAACCATCATCGTTGCCTAAGATTCAACTCCTTCTGCGTCATCAGATACTTCAAGCTTTTGTGATCCGTGTACACCACATTTTTCTCACCATAAAGATAATGCCTCCAAATCTTTAATGCAAACACCACTGAGGCAAGCTTAAGATCATGAGTATGATAGTTATGCTCATGCACCTTCAATTTCCTAGATGCATAAGCCACAACTTTCCCACCTTGCATCAACACACACCCCAAACCAACATAGGATGCATCACTATACATCACAAACTCCTTTCCCGACTCAGGTTGAATCAAGATTGGAGCTTACGTCAAAGCTTCCTTCAACTTTTCAAAAGCTTGATGTCGATCCTTCGTCCACTCAAAACGAACATTCTTCTGTAACAACTTGGTCAAATGAGTAGTAATCTTCAAAAAATCATCCACAAACCGACGATAATACCCAGCTAATCCAAGAAAACTACGCACCTCTGTCACCGACCTAGGTGGCTTCCACTTTACCACGACCTCAATCTTTTGTGGATCCACACGGATTCCCTCAGCCAATACCATATTCCCAAGGAAAACCACTTCCTTCAACCAAAACTCACATTTACTCAGCTTACTATATAATTGATTATCCATTAATCTCTGAAGCATAATCCGTAGATGCTCATCATGATCTTTCTCGGTACGAGAGTACATAAGAATATCATCAATAAACACCACCGCAAATTGATCTAAGAACTCGTGAAACACCCGATTCATCATATCCATGAATGCCGCTGGTGCATTGGTTAACCCAAACGGCATCACCAGTAACTCACAATGCCCATACCTTGTACGGAAGGTAGTCTTTGGCACATCCACATCCTTCACTTTTAACTGATAGTACTCAGACCTCAAATCTATCTTAGAGAACACTGCAGCACCCCTAAACTGATCAAACAAATCATCAATCCACAACAAGGGATATTTGTTTTTAATCGTCAACTTATTTAGTTACCGATAATCGATGCACATTCTCATCGTGCCATCCTTTTTCTTTACAAATAACACCAGCGCACTCCAAGGTGACACGCTAGGTCTAATGAAACCTCGATCAAGCAGCTCTTGCAGCTACTTCTTCAACTCCTTCAATTCCTTAGGTGCCATGCGATAAGGCACAATGGACACCAGAGTTGTATCAACATATGTCTCGATTTTAAACTCCACCTCCCTATTCGGTGGTAACCCTGGCAACTCTTTAGGAAAAACTCTCGAAAAATCACAAACTGTACGGATGTCCTGCAAACGCACATCCTTAGATCCAGAATTTATAACATAAGCCAAATACGCCTGACATCCAAGTTCCAACATTCGACTTGCTTCCAAAGCCGAAAAAATATTGGCCAGGAACTTTGCATTCTCGCTAAGCACCACAACTTTATCAGCAAGACGCAAGGATATCTGTTGGGTTTCAAAATCAACAACCGCCCTATGCTCGGATAACCAGTCCATCCCCAATATTACATCAAAACCACGGAATGGCAACTCCATCAGATCCAAGGTAAACACATGATCTTGCACTGTCAAAGGACACCTACGGTATAACTTTCTAACCACAACTGTCTCACCCAAAGAACTTGTTACTCGAACACCAACATTCAAAATCTCAACAGGTATATCAAGTAATTGTGCATGCTCACTCAGAATATATGAATGGGTGGAACCAGAATCAGCCAATGAAAATAATGGTTAAAATTGCAAAGTAAAGGCACCTGCAATCACATCAGTATCATTGTGTCCCTCGTGATGCGCATACACCCTCGCGGGACCTCCACCCTCTGGCTGGATAGCAACGGTGTGTGCACAGTCCTACGCCCACCATCTCTCGACTGGAAATGCCCTCATCCACGCCCTCAACCTTTTGGTGCAACCACAGCAGGTGCTAGAGCCTGTGCACCTCTAGCTAATATATGGAAGTCACGCCTCACATGGTCAGTCGACCCACAATTCTAACAAGCATTAGCTGCATCTAGTGCAAGAACTGGACCAACTTGTTTTGCTTGAAGACAGTCGCGTCTAACATGGCCCCGAGATCCACAACCCCAACAAACCTTATCCGACTTCCAGCAAACCCTAGGATGCCTTTTCCCACATTGAGCACACTCAGCTATCCGACCTCCGGAACTTTGCCCTAATTGACCTTTTCGCCCAAGCTCAAGTCGATGTCTCTTATACTGACCACCACCAATATTAGAATCAGCAACTCTCTTACCATGACCAGATCCTTCAACACGGGATGTCAAACCCAAACTTTGCTCAATATCCTTGGCTCTCGAACCCAACACATCAAAATCAACATACTCTACAGCCAACATATATGTCTTAACCTCCTGGGTCAGTCCATAACGAAAACGGTCGCAACGACTCCACTCATCAGGCACCAACTCAGAAGCATACTGACTCGGCCTCACAAATTGTATCTCATACTCATATACTGACATATCCCCTTGCACTAAGGCCATGAACTCACGTTTTTTCTCATCTTGGTATCTAACTTCGAGATACTTCTTCTTGAAGGCAGTCTGGAATGTTTCCCATGTCACATTGCCAGGCTCTATTCCCTCAATCACTGTAGTCCACCAGCTATACGCATCTCCCTGTAATAGAGATACAACACATCCAAGCTTACAATCTTCAGAACAAGTCATGTAATCTAGGATACTATCGGTGCTGGCAAACCACTCCTCGGAAGCATCAGGCGCAAACCCTCTAAACTTAACCCCTCTTAGGCCATGTAAATGCTCTAAGGGTAATCCTGGATTAACAACGACAACCGGTGCTGGTGCAGGCACATATCCTCTAGCCATCGCGGCCTAAAACGCTCATATTATTGCTTGTATCAAAGGCGTCATATCACTTAATGATGGCCCAGCTGGCGCAGGTGGTACTTGTTCCACACCCGCAGATGGATTCGGTGAAGGAGGTGGTAACCCCTCAAAGGGCATATCATTATTCTCATCCTTTTGCTTTCATGCATTTGCATTAAAACAAAATTCTCTCCCCAGTGGCATCGTAAACAAGAATCTATGGCATGATAATACACCAAAACAAAATCGATTAGGCCATCCTCAAGCAAGGATCCAAAACTTCCATTTCAAATCAAAATCATTTTACATTAGTGTTAATAAGGCAATGTGTCCCAAATTATATCCCAACATGGCATATATCAAGCAATCAATCACCGTGCATAACTAACAACATGAATCAATCAGCATGCATACCAAACAACATCCCAACAAACATAAACTAACCATAAACCACTCCCAAAATCATAACCTGGCTCTAATACCACCAAATATAACCCCCTCGACCCGGCCTAGTCGCAAGACCGAACTGAGCGAGCTACATTAGGTTTACCGAAGTAAACCCAGAAGAAGAACTTGGAAAACACAACCATTTTTTCTTTTATCTTATCTAGAGGTATAATTAGTGACCTACATGTACATACTGATCATAGGTGTAAACTCAACCCAATCGGGCATCAAATTGATATCCAATTGATCACATTTGTAAGATAGTTACCAAAATGTAATTCTACAAAGGGTTTACTTAAAATTTGCTTTACCAATCTTCCATTAGTCAGGTTACAAGTATACATGCCAAATTCCAACTTAAAACGATCATCTGAACTCAACCAATTGCATATATAACACCCAGGGACCAAAATGTAAATTCCACCATTTCAAAGGGCCAATTTAGTAATTAATATTACCAATCCTCAATTAAACCAATTACATGCATACTGGTGAAATTTCAAGTCAAATGATTGTTCAAGCTCATTTAATTGCAAGTATATCATTCATGGACTAAAACGGGAGAAAATAGAAACCTTTAAATATACTTTTAACTAACTTAACCACTATCCGTATCGATACGTGGGCAAGTGTATCGATACGCCTGAGCATTCTCAAAAACTTTAGATTCCAATAGCTCAAAACTGTATCAATACACCTCCTCAAGTACTGATACGCTATGCTTAAAATCGTAGACTTGTATCGATACAGTCACCCGTGTACCAATACGCTAAACCTGAGATGTGCTCACCCGTAACGATACGGCACTCGTGTACTGATATGCTGTACTTGGAAATAATTACATGTATTAATATGGGCACACGCGTATTGATACACCCTGACTTGTAATGTCAAAATTTGCTAGTTTTTAACCTTGTTTTGGGATTATAACACTTAAGCATGCTTCAAACAATCAAGTAACATCATCACAGATCATTTACCATCAACTACCATAGATCAATCATCAAGTAATGATCAACATGCTTCAAAGGTAAATACAAGCATGCTTCCTAATACTCAAGCAACCAAACATGAACCATATGCAAAATCCAACAAACCAAGCTTATCACAAGACCAAAGCCACAATATAAACTTGCTCAAACAGAGAGGTAACCACTCAAACCCTCCCAACAACATTTAAGTTACATTGCCTTTATTACTACTTAAAACTCAACGTAATTTGGCAATTCAAGTCTTGGAATTTCCTTCCTTGCTTGCTAGGCCACTTGCACTCAATCAATATGCATTGATGATAAAAGAGAGCATAAGCAATCATTGCTTAGTGATGAGCGCTCGAAACATGAAACATCATCCAATGCAATTTAAAACCTTTTTAAATCAATCAAGCCATTCTTTCAAAACATGCACTTACTCTTTACAAAACCAGCATATTAAACCATATGCAACATGTACCATGGATTCCTCGGCATAATCTCTTATGCAATTCCCTCTACTTAAGCATTTCCATGCATAACATCCCATATGCAAAGATTAAGGAGTAAAACATGTATAAAACACATCATACAAATCAATCCATCGACATGATACATTTAGGACATTATATTGGCTTACAAGTGATCCATCTCAACAACAATATTTCTATAAAACCATCGTTAACATCAGATACACGGATTTCCAAGAGATCTCGCAATCTCTTCAGCTCAATGGCATGGAGTTGTGCAACACATGCACCACCTCTACACTACCAAGGCTAATTCTCCAACTTGGAGTACACACACTTGACTCATCAACCTCTATAACTAAGGGTTGGAGTAAAAGCCATCTAAGTGTTACCTCAACAACATTGGGGTTCACATGATCGGAGTAAGTACCTCTCGTACTACCTCTACAACCACGAGTGACTTATTATAGTGCACTTTAAATCCTATGGCCAGCCAATTATATCCGATAACATTTCCATAACATTTTTATTTCATCACTTGTCAATATAATCCACTTTTATAAACATACCTCACTGTTTTCATATGCATCATTCAAACATTTCATCATGCAATAAACCATGCATAGCCATGTTCATAAACATTCTTTAAATCCATGCATTACTTTCCAAATGCATCTAACATCATTTCATATCAATTTCTAGCATTAAACCATGCTCATTTCTTGCATAAAATATGAGGTAAACAATCATTTAACAAGTACATTCGTAAATCATTTGCCAACCGAAATCAAGAGAGAAATCCACTTTACTACTTCCGAGTCTTAGACCAGCGTGTCAAGCCTAGTCTAGACTCCCATTAATCCTTTTCAAATCTTTGAAAAACCATTTTTATCTGTTTCACTCACTGACAAAGCAACTCCTCCCTTGCCAATGTCAAATCAAGCTTTCGGCAACTCCTCAATGCCAAGGTTCACTTCCGAATTATTTTCCCTTGTTTCTAACACACCATAACAGAGAATCCAATGCATTATAATGCATCCAAACTCACATCAAACAAAAATTAACATTATCCACCTATAATCCTCCACAACACCACATCTTAACAACCAAAAACATCATCGATTCATCTATAACCTCAGCCCAACCATTAACTACGAATCTCAACCTTCAAACAACATCTAATCAACAAACTAAAGCAACCTCAAACCTCCAGCAAACAATAAACAACCTCAATACCTCAAAATTTCTTAACTATCAACCTAACAAATTAGAGATTCACTAGATTTCATGATTCTATCATCAAAACTCACTTCATTAACATTTTGAACATCAAAATCAAGTTACAAACCAATCCTTAACTCGGCGAAAACAGATCACTACGAATTTCTTCAATTTTCATCATAAATTATCAGTTAAACCATAAATCCAAGTTTAATTAGTTAAAACCCCACAAAAATCATATAAAATGGATCAAGAACTTAGGAATTTCAATAAAGAACCTTTCATTAGATGAGAATAACGAATCCTTACCTCCAATGATGATTCCTCCCTTTAATTGCTTGATAAGCCATGAAAATCAAGGTAGAAATTATAAATGTTTAATGAAAAAGCCTTTGAAACCAATTGGAAACTAAAAACTCTTTGAAATCTTAATTTTTAACTGAAGAAATTGGAGCTGGAAATGTGTTTGGCTGGAGAGAATTTGAGAGAAAGAAGTTACAAAGTTAGTTATGTGAAATTCTTTTTAAAAGCTTAATGGGGTTTAATTAATTCTCTCCCCTATTTATACCTCATAAAAACTTAATTAAAATTGTTAATTAAAGGGAGAAATCTGATGAAACCCTTCTTGGATTATTAGCCCCTTAAAGATTCAAAGTTTTGACCCATTTTCAAAACAGTCACTAAAAATAGTTTGCAAACTTTGCGTTTTGGTCACTAACTCAAAATGTCCCATTTCCGAATTTCATTTTCCAAAATTATTTTCAGAAAAATCATTCATATATTTAATAATGATTTTAGACTATTTTTCCATATTTTTATCCCTTATAAAAATATTTAATCCAATTTAAATCCTGAATCTGACTCGAATCTCTAATCCCGGTCCACTGGATCGTCTAAACCATCCCAAAACTCCTAGGCCCAAAAGTGGGGCATTACAGGTACGCCTAGCTCCGTATCGGTACACCCTTCAAAAAAAACAAACTAGGTGTCGGTACACGGGCAACCGTATTGGTACGCCCTTTAGCTATTGTAATTCCCTGTTTTGGAATTAAACCGCATGTATCGGTACGCCTGAAGACTGTACCGATAACCTTTCCAAAGTGGAACCCATATCGATACTGGCACGGGGTGTATTGGTACCTGTAATCACTATTTTTGTCCGGTAAAATAATTAAACCCAAATCCATTTAATCCAAAATTTAATAATAATAATAATAATAATAATAGTCCAAAAAATAGTCCATTAAAATAGCCCAATTTACAATTCAGTTACCCTATACCACATGCCCATTTACAATATCCCAACTGATCCCAATTATCCTAAACCCAAATTTGCTAAACTGGTTCACCCAAAAACCCAGTTCTACCACCCTTTTGACTCGACAGACCTGGCTAACCTAACCTAATTTCCTAACAACCCTAATAAAACTCTAAGGAGAGCAGTAGCCGGCCTTCTAAAAGCTTCCCTAGATCTGACCTTTCAGCTCCTGGTCACAACGATGCCACTTCAGTGGCCACCTCAACAACATCCCGCCACATCATCGCCACGTCATTGCCACCACATCGAAAGGTAAGATGTCCCCTCCTCGAATGCACTTGAATTGGCTTTCTCCAACAGTCGTACCAGATGCATGCAATACCTGCAAAACAAGACAAAACCACTAGCAAACAACAAGAACACTCAAAGAAATCAGAACTTTTTGTTGTTGTTTTTTTGTAACTGGGTTATAAAAACCAAACTAACATCACATGTAAACCTAGACGAGTATTTTCAAAGAAAGTAATACAAAGCAGAAAAATTTTCATCCTTTTTTTTCTTTCGAATATCAATAACGATTTAGGGTTTTTACCTTAGAGGGAGGGTTAGTTCCCGTCATCGTCCATCTCCTTCGTCGTTTGGGCTTTCGAACGCTCCTGTGTCAGAGAAGTTAAACCCAGTTCATGTCTAAAAAAAATGAGATTTAAGGTTTGCTTCAAAAAATTAAAAGGGGGATTTATAGTTGTTTAAATCAAAAAATGAATCATTTTTTAAACTAGTTTTAGATTTGGGTTTTAAAAAAAAGGTTTTGGGGGGTGTTTTGATGCCGCCGACCACTGGTTAGAGGTGGCCGAGGCAGGGGCGTACGATAGCTAGGCCACCGGTTTTTGGAAAACCATGAGGAGAGGAAGAACACTTTCACAGTGTTCTAAAATTTGTTTACTCTTTTCTTTTTCGAAACAAATGAGGCTGAGGGGCAATTTTTTGCTCGGTTATATATATGTATATATATATGGTTTGCATAACGGTGCCATTTTGGCAACCTTAGATCATGCGGTGACCCAACCTGGGGGAAGGATCTGCGCGTTTTGGGTTTGGGTAAATCACCCAATAATTTCTCCCCCTTTTCGAATCAACCATGGGGTAATACTTGTTTTACTCCCTCTCCTTTATTTTTGTTTTTAAATTCCATCCCTTTTATCCTTATTTTAAAATTTTTAACCCCTTATTTCTGTTTTTCTTCAATTTCAGTCCTTAATGTATATATCATATTCATATTACTATGTTATATATATATGTTATATCTTATATTATATCTTATATTATCTATATATATTATATATGATATAGTTATATTACATATATGTATTATATCAAATATTATATATATACGTTATATATATATATATATTAGTTTATATTATAATATAATGTATATTATATTATATAAATATCTTTAGTATGATATTATCATATTTATATTATTTATTTCTTTATTTTACATTCGAATCGGCCTTACAGTGACCAGCAACGAGGGATGACCCATATTATTTATGGCCCATTTAGTGTAACATTTAGTTTCTCGGATTTACTTTTCCGCCATTTAATTTCCGCAATTTACTTTCCCTCAATTTATTTCTCCGTATTTATTTTACGCTCTTTTTGTTTGACTCAGTCATCTTTTCAGATTTTTATTTCCCGCATTTATTTTGTTCGAGTATTTATTTCCCGCATTTATCTTTATTGCTCTTTATTTATTTATCTGTCTATTTTTGTGACATGCATTAATTTGGCATTCATTTAACTCTTAATTTAATTGCATATTAACATGTTAATTAATTAATCTGACTCATAAAAAAGCGATAATTATTAACTCGATTACTTTGGTCTTAATCTTGGCTTAATGGATATAAACCTAATATTCGACTTAATTCTTATTGTCTAAAGGTAAATATTAAATGGGTAAAATTTCAACAACCCATGATATCTTTTTTAACTGTTTGCATCATGCATAAAGGTGTTGTACTCAATTCGACTCGTAAATTAACACGACAGTCGGTCTTATTCGATGTCAGTTTAATCTACGGTCCGATGTACAGTCACCCTTATTAATTAAACGGATAATTAATTCGAACCCACTAAATTGTTAAAGTTTGTTCAATTAAAGTTTATATTCGATTAAGAACGATTAATTAAATTCGATTTAAATTTTAATAATTTTCATCGATCAAAAGCAACGTCTATTTTGGTACTGATTTTCGGGCGTGTTGGGGATGCTAATCCTTCCCCCACACATAACCAACTCCCTAACCCCTTTTTCAAAATAATCCATAGTTTTATGGTGTTCAGCCTACCTTAGTGGCCGGTGGTGACTCCAACTCTTCACTTTCAAACAAAACCAGTTTTTAAAACAAAATCCCCACAAAATTCAACTTTCCCAATTTTTCCCAATTTCCAAAAATTTTCAAAAAAAAGAAAAATTTTAAAAACAAAAAATGCCTAAATATCTTTTTAGCTATTTTAAAAGGGTTGCTACAGTACCAAATCTATTATTTTTGGTAATTGCTTTGCTGAAGTTTGAATATTTGTGGTTTAGTCTTTGTTTCTTGTTTATGCAATTAATCGAGCCTGAATGGTTGTTTATGTTAAAATTTAACCGACATGCATGTAACCTGATTAATTAAGGTTTGGTAACTTTTGATTTAAGTAAGTCCCCTCAATTTTTCAAAAATTACATTTTGGTCCCTAAATAGCAAATGTGTTTAATTAGTTGTCTAACCGACATCTATTTCCTTTGATATTTTATCCGCTGCTAGCATGATCACCTTAAGACTTAATTATGCATTTAGACAAGATAAAAGGGAAGAATGGACCATTTTCTAATTAACCGTTCGGGTTTACCTCAGCAAACCAAATGTAGCTCGCTCAGTTTGGTCTGGTGTCTAGGTCGGGTTAAGGGGGTTACATGTGTTCTTCATGAGATGAAAAACACAGTGGCTGTCCTCCATGCCAGTCGCCATACGTCGGCGGCGAATTTAAAAAAAAGACCTTTTCAAAATCCTTTTTTAACCCATAATTTGAATCTCCTTTTAAAATATCAAAAAACCTTTCGAATAACTCTGAATCTCTTAAAAATTTGAATTTAAAAAATAAAAATCGTTCGACGGCTTTCATTCAAATTCCAGCGAGTATGGGATGTACACCCATCATCGGGGGTGTGGCCTCGAAACACCGAGTCGAAAATAGGCGGCGGTGGCTCAAAAACGGGTAAGATTTTCCCCTTTTTCCTTTGTTATATTCAAAATAAAAAAATAAACAAAGAAAATAAATAAGAACAATAAGAAATAACTAGAAAAATGCTTGCTTGCTTCGTGTATTCCAAAAAAAAATCGTAGTGACAAATTATAAAGAATTTGTGGGTTTATATAGGTTTTTACGTGCCAAAACTACATAGAAAATTAGAATACAAATTCCTTAATTTTCGATTGATGCTTTCCCTTTTCGTTTAATTCGATTTGCTTCCCATATTCGACCTTATGTATAGGATTTTACAGGCCAAAATTATAAAGAAAATAAGAATACAAATCCCCTAATTTTTTATTGATGCTTTTCCTTTTCATTTGATTCGATTTGCTTCCCATATTTGACCTGATCTTGTTCTGATTTTGGGGCTGATTTCCTTTTATTCTTTCCATATTCGATTCATCCCCAGTTTTCCTCTTTTCAATTTAATAAAATCTGGTGGTTGACTCATTTTTTCCTTTTGTTTCGTGAGATATCAGGATCGAATGACGAGGATATGGAAACAACTGTTGTCGGCGTCGATCTACAGCGGTAGGAGAGAACGGGTGGTGCAGCTGCCACGTGGACTGCACGCGCCTGGGATAGCCGATCAGTCTCCCTCCTGGTCCAATCTGGATTGTTGGATCTTGCACAGATCCAACAGCTGAGATAGGGCTGCGCATGGAGACAAGGGCATCCACTAGGGTTTTCTTTATTAGGGCTAAATGGGCCACTAATGTATTATGGACTCTTTTATTTAATTAATGGACTGTTTCTTTGTTTTTATTGGGTTTCATATCTAAGAATAATATTAATATTACACTATATAATAATAATAATAATAATAAAACAAATAATATATATATAAACAGGTAAAAATCTAGTGACTACAGATTTGTGCCTTTAAAATAAATTTGTGAAATTTTTTTATAAAACTGAGTTTGTGATTGTTTGCACTTTAGAGACACAATCTTATAGCTTATTCCCTATAATTTTCTCTTACAGATATCTTGGACTTTAGGCGACTTGGTACTCGGAGGATCTCAAGTGTTTTTCTACCTTATTGTTCAGTATGGACTCAATATATTTTCTAGAATATTTTAGTATTATTATCATTTTTGGATTTTAATATAATTTCAGATTTGAAATTTATGGGACTGTGGATTTATTTTTTTATCATGCATTAATTAATTTTATTCAAATTATATTATTAAATTCTCAGTTATTTTAATATATTATAAATTGAATTGGTTTCTTAGGGTAAAGTTTTAATTATGACTTCTTAAATTTGACATTTTTTCTGGGCCTAGTTTAGGGGTTATATATCCCAACCTAATTATCTTCGGTGATTCTTAGCCCATAAGGTGAATTGCTTAGAGTTGTTATCTCATCCTCCTTGATTGTTTTGCATTTTGTACTTAGTAACTCGAGTTTAGTTCAAAATAGATTTGGGGTAGAAGAATTAAAAAAAAAAAAAACTAGAGGACAACAAACAATTTAAACCATCGATTTAGTTGATTATTTAAACTGAATTGACTTAACTAACCTTATTCTAAGATAATCAAATAAACAGACTTGAACAATCAAAATCAACTTGTTAGACTTAGCTTAATTTGGTTTAGATCCAGAGTACAATTTTGGGGGGGCTCGATTTCAAACAGATTAGCTTCTTTTTCACTACTTGCATTTGATTTGACAAACAACAAAAAATTGTGCTCCATTCTTTAATTTCCATGCGATTGTGATACAATAATAGAAATCAAATTTCTGCTTCAATCTACAATCTTACTTTCCTCTACATCTCAATTCACTGTGTTTGGGAAATGCTGATCGTCGCCGCAACACAACCCTCTGCTCGTTAATATTTTAATGTCATATTGAGATACGGCGTAAGCACCATGGCAAGCAGCCGCCGCTAGCAATGCTGGACTATCTTCTGGGAAATTTATCAAAATATCAAGAGGAAACATGCCAAATTCATCCAAATGCATCATGATATTTGAGGTTCAATCTTGTATGAGACCATCATACTTCAATGGAGATAACTATGCTTATTGAAAGATTAAGATGATGTTTTATATCAAAATTATGGATTTTGAAGTCTGAAGAGTTATCATGCATGATCCATACATTCATAAGAAGAGGGTATATAGAGTTGAAGTTTCAAAGTTTGAAGATGAATATGACATTAAGAGGACTCAAGTTAACTACGATGTCATCCACACATCTTTGGTTTTAATGTATAAGAGCAAAGTAGATTTTAGACAAGCTAAAAATTACTCACACAATCTAAGTGGAAGAGTTCAAAATTGATTCAACTATCCACGCAAATTTCATAACGATTTTGTAGTTAATTTTGCAAGATTTTTACTTCAACGGGATTTCTTCCAGTTTGACTTGAAGATAAAAATGTGATTCACTTGAATTTGAAGTTTGTTGCGGAGAGTTTAGTTTTACTTTAAAGAATAATGCAGTTGTTCGACTAAAGCCACGTTTTTTATTGATTCTAACAATCAAAAGTATTTTTTCGCCGATAGTCATCCTCAAACGCCTACAAAAGTACAGGAAATTGACGGTACAAAATCACTTTCTTACCCAAACCGAAAATCTAGTAAAATTGAATTTTTGACTCTTCAACACACGGTTGGATAGAAAAATCCAAAAATGACCTCAACAATACCCTTTTATTTGCAATAACCTTGGACCCTGGGCTAATAAACAATTTTTTTTTTCAATCTCAATTTCTCCAATGATTCACGCGAGTAAAGGGAAAAAATACGATACCCTCCAAACTGGATTCAAGGTATTCTATTATTTTCTTTATATTATTCAAATTAAATTTGACAAGTAAATTATATTAATTTCTTATAATGTATTTAAAATTTATTATCTCTAAATATTTCACATATAAAAAATTAATAATGAGTTACCATAAATTATTTTTTTTATATTTTAAGATTGATATATTTATATATCATAATATTAATAAATTTAAATTAATATATTCAAATTTTACAACATAACGTCTAAAACAAAGTTTTTATCCTTACAAAGTACTTTTTGACAACAATCTCAAATACTTAATTCTTAAACCAAACTTTTCCATATCACTTTCTCACCACACTTTTCAGAAGTATTTTTCAAAAGTAATGTCAAACTGTTGAGTTTTGTATTCGTAAGATTGAGAAATCTCAGATTTAGATTTGGGGATTTTGAGTGGAAGTGAAGAGACGAGAGAAAGTTTTATTATATTCATTCTTATTAAAAATACAAAGAACACGTGTCTAATATATAGTAGTAAAGAAAATAAAGAAAATCTTCTAACTAATTTAACTAACCTAATAATATAGCTAATTACAAATAATTAACAGCTAATTAATCCTAATACAAACTGGCCCTAAACCTACTTAAAGGCTCTTGCCCCTTTGTCGTTAGTTTTGGGAAATGCTAAAAATAGTATGTAACACCCATTTCGTATAACAACACTCGTTTATCGATTTTTTTAAGTTGAGTCGAATTTTGTTCGTCTCTAACTGCAGGTCATAGTCCGGACTCAAAGTGGTTGAGTTTGGTAAGCCTGTTTGCTTAATGAATAAGGGCAAAAGAAAGGAAGTCTAATCTACTTGATGAGGCCTAAAACTTTCTGGGCCGTAAAAAAAATCCTAAGCCTGCTTGATGCCGAAGAGTATTAGCCCAAAGTCGTGTTTGCCCGTGTCTAGTTTGAGCTGTAACTGGGTTGAGTCAGATGATAGTTTTCCAGGTTTGAGCTGAATGAAGGTTTCGGCTCTTAACTAGGGACCAAAGAGAAGAGAAGAGAAGAGAAGAGAAGAGAAGAGAAGAGAAAAGAAGTGTCCTTATTTGCATGAGAGTGCACTCTTTGTTGTTGTGGCAAAAGTTGGGGAGCAAACTTGGAACAATTCCTCTTTTGGTCCCTTGAATTTTCCTTTAATGGCCCTTTCCTCTTTTACATATGGCTTAAATGACAATGAGTGACTATTATACATTTTCTGAACTTTAGGTGCTTAAAGTATTTTTTTATAAAAATAGATGCCTAAAGTTTCAACAGTTATAATTTTAAGTGCCCGACCGTTTAAAAAAAACCTTATTATCCAATCAAAACGTGACACATGGCAGGAATATTGATTTTTAAATTATTTTTGAAAAAAAACTTTAAAATTTATTTTTTCAAAAAATCCCAAAATTCTAAAAAGTATTCAAATCAGTCCATAAATCCTTAAAAATAACAAAACCTCAAATCTTCAACGTTGCAGCCGACGGCCGCTGTCGCCGACCCTACCCATTTGGTTGTCGAACCCAGTCGGCCATTTCCCCCAACTCGCCGTCGTCGAAAATTGGCAAACAGTGTGTCAATCGAATGGCTATTTCACGTTCGGCGTTCAATGTTCGGCTGTCACATCGTTCGCCAATTTTTAACGATAGTGAATTGGGGAAAATGGTTTGAGGTTTTAGAATTTAGGGATTTAAGGGCTATTTTAGAAGTTTTTAGAATTTCAAGATTCTTTTGAAAATTTTAAATTATTAAAAACAAAAATGAATTAAAAGAAATTATAAATTAAAATATCACACGTGTCAAAATTTTATTGGTTAATGGGTTTTTTTATTGTAGTTAACTTCCGGACACCTAAAATTTTAACAGTTAAAATTTTAGGCACTTATTTTAAAAAAATACTTTAAGCACCTAAAGTTCAAAAGTGGTATAGTTTGGGCACTTATTTTTCATTTAAGCCTTTACATATTCTAACCTTTGGAACAATTCCTCTTTTGGCCCCTTGAATTTTCTTTCCTTTCACAACCTCAGTTTACTTCATTTGGGATAAATTCATATTTAGTGCTCCAATTTCTAACATCTTTACAATTTAGTCCATACCAAAACATAATATTTAGTATTTGCCTTCAGCATAAAAATTCTTTCTGGTGTCATTTTAATTCTACTAATATTATAGGAATAACAATATTTACAGAATACTAAAATATTACTTAACAAAAAAAAAATTCATTCTGCCGGTGAAATTGAAGCAAATTGGTCATGTGGTTGTTTAGTCAAAGGAGATTTGTCGCTAGCAATGTCGACGTGGATAAATTAAGATAATAATTTATAAGATGTGGAATTTAATTTAAAAATTATAATACATATACATGTGTCAACTTATGGTTGGCTATAATTTTCACATGTCAGCATGGTGTATTTTCCCTCACTTTTGATGGAGAAATTATATCATGGGTCATTCTTACCACGTCATCGATGAGATCAATCAATAAAAATTACTCATTTCATTATTTTTTTCTATGTCAATTTTTTACCAAGTGAATCTTTACTCATATTTACTGTAAATTAATTTTAAAAACAGTTTTTATCAAGTGAAGATTCATTTGGTAAAAATATGACATGAAAAAAATAATGAGATGAGTAATTTTTATTGGTTGGTTCCATGAATGACGTGGCGGGAATGACTCGTGATATAATTTCTCATTTTGATAACCTTTTTATTTTATTAACTATTTAAATTACCACATTAAATTTTATTTAATTAAAAAACAAAACACGTTAACAAAACAAAAGGAAAATTAATCAAAAAAAGGAAAAGAATTCAAAATCAAAACACAATTTTGAAAAATCAAGGCAATCTTTCTATCAACACATTCGAAAGCAAATCAAACATCAAATCCCTCGAAACAAAATCGAGTCCCAACCTCAAATATTTCTTATGAAACATTAACGCTTTTAATAGGGTTTAACATTTTAGGAACCGTTTATATAAAGGTTTAGCTTTTAAAATGGCTGAATATGGTTTTAATATGCTCAAATAAGAGTCTAACATTTGAAAAGGTCCTAACATTTTTAAATCCGCTCAGATAACAACTCTTATTTGAAAACGTTTTTAAAAGACTAAGTCTTTAGTTGAACAAATTAAAAAATGTTGGCATTTATTTGATCGTTTTAAATTGTTAGATCCTTATTTGAGTAGAAAAAAAAACCCCTTATTTAATCATTTTAAAAGATTAGATACTTATGTGAGTAATTCCTTAAAGATTACGTTTATTTGAGCATTTAACCTTTTTTGATACTGAGAAAAAGAAAACATACTACGTTAAGGATAAGATTACGGGCTTAAAGACATTTGTGGGACAATTAGGCCCTATTTTTATTAAAGTAGGACTCAAAATTCTATATTTAACAGGCTAGTATCATTACAGTGAACTGCCGCACAGGCACTGCGAGTTCTAAAAATATATTATTTTTGTAATCAAACTCGCCGTAGGTTCACGGTGAGTTTCATTTTTTTAAATATTTATTTTAAATCTTAATCAGTTGGTTAATCAATTATAAACCGAACTCACCGTAGAGACACAACGAGTTTTCCTCTTCATTAATGACTATAACGCTTTTTACGCAAAAAATTACGAGTTCTTTTAGGGTTTTTGCAAATTAGAGTTTTTTAGTTTCTTATAAATAGATAGTTTTGTTTAAGGCTATAACACAAAAAAAATGTTTCAACCTCTTTTGTTCGAGCAAAGCAAAAGAGTTTGTCAAGCCGTGAGATTTTCTTAGACGACACCGAAAGAAGCAAGCTCACACATAATTCAAAAGGTTAAAGGTAACGTTTGTTCAATTTTTTAGATTATGATTAATTTTGTTGAATATGATTTATTTTTTATATATGCATACTTTTTTAATCTGAATAGTAAATTATGTTGTAAATATTTTAATAAAAATATTTAAAAATTTGATTGATTTGCGATATTTTAGGCATTTAATTGCACATAACTATTGGGGGAAATGACAACACTTCAAGATTCTCACATCACAAATAAAGGAATTATCGGTAAGAATTTATAGTTTTTTGCAACTTTTAATTTATTGTTAGTAAATGATAAATTACTACTTTAATTTAAATTTTGTGTTTGTAGAAAGAGGATGCAAAATTTCGGTCTTGCTTGATATGGAGTGATCCGCCAAGCTAATAAATAAGGGGATTTCTGGAGAATGCTGGTTTTAGGTACGTGTCAAATATTCGTGACATTGAAATCGTGCCGGAGTTGATTAATGGGTTGCTGGAGCGTTGGAAACTGGAGACGCATATCTTCCACATGCCATGCGGGGAGTGCACAATCACCCTTGAAGATGTTGCTATGCATCTGGGTATCCCAATTTCAGACAGTCCAATCATTGCTCAGAATAGGTATTTTCCTGTTGATTACTACTTCAAGTATTTGGGGAAGACACAACCAACGCATGTTGTTGATGGTAAACGTGTGAAGCTGACATAGCTGAAGAGTGATATTTAAGTTGATGGAAATTCAACATCGGCATAAATTGATTGCGCTACGCAAGCCTATATATTGGTCCTTCTCGGTGGTATGCTAATGCTGGACAAATTGAGTTCTCACATGTACACGCAGTACCTCCTGTTCTTGCAAACGTCATGGGGAGCAAGAAAATTCAGTTGGGGATAAACAATATTAGGTTTCCTCTACAGCAATTTGTGCAAGGCAACGACCCAGATAGTCATCAATGACAGATTTGTGCGCGCCGATATTTGTGGGTGTGTTGCTACTACAATCATGGGCCTGGTACAAGCTTCTATTCTTAGCACCTATTTGTGATCCTCCGACTGAATTCCTACTCGCTTCAAGATAATAATGTTCAGTCACATAATAATTTTAGATGTATTAATGGGAATCATGATGTTCGCATTTGTATTGTGCAGATGAAGCCAAAAATTCAAGAAGAAGGCGTTGGTGGTAAAAAATAATCATCGAAGTTAGAGTGAAGATTGACATGTATTACGAAGAGCAGGTAATGCAAATTTGCTTTTAATTCAAATTTGAAAATTTGAATTTATTTTGATCCAATTTTCTAGTTATGTACATATTATTGTAGTTTTGATAGATGACATATGTGGATGATGATATTCGCCAGGTGATTCCGAACGACACCCACGAAGATGCCAAAACTTGATGTTTGATAATGCAATTGTTACATTTTACGGTTGTCTAGTTGTTTTACGGTAATTGGGTTCTTAGGCAGTTTGAATACCACCAGCCCATGCCGGGAGACACGACGAATATGGATGACTTGGAACAAGTGGACTTACAGGGTAAGAGCAAAGAGAATTGGCCAAACAAATATTCGCCATACGTAGCATGGTGGCATGACAGGTCAAGCAAGTTGCCGGATCGTGATCCTATTGGACCGAATGATTTTGATTTCTCAAAATTTGAGTACCATCAGTAGTTTGTGGCAAACAACAAATCGAAGTTGACGACCGAAGTCCAACGAGAAGCTTATCTTCTTTTGTTTCGAACTGAACAAGCCCATGGAGTATCGAGTGAGTCGCGATCAGGTGTGGGGTTATCTGGAGGCAGATCTAGGGGAAAAAGAGGTAGAGGTAGATCGAGAGGTCGAGGTAGAGGCATGCGATTAAGAAGAGAATCAAAATCCGAATTAGAACCTTAAACCCCAACCTGAATTGCAACCTAATGTAGACGTTGAAGTTTTTAATGTCGGCTCGTATCCACCGTCAGATGGGTCTCCAACTTGGGACAAAGCTGTGTAGAGTACACAAGGGTTTAGTTATTGATTTGAGTTAAGTTGACAAAATTCGTTATGTTTCATACCCAATAGTTTTTTTTCTTAATTTTAGATATTTGTCTTTTAATAAATTTCAGACGTAATGAACTATGTAGAGTGCTGCAATCGATCAGATATAATGAAGTACTACATTTAGAACACTAAGATATATTTAGAAAACAAAAAAAATTGACAATTTATTATATATTACTCTCCGAACTTGAATATATATGATTGAGTACATGTAAATAATTTGTTATAGTATACAACAGATTAACTCAGTACTATATTTTGTGATATGAATGCCCAATTATTTGTTATATTACACGGGGTTGTTCATGCAAAAATAGGGTCACTCAACATGGAATATGATATGCAGTACCCGTATATGTCATTATGGACGCATAGGGTGCTGCATGGAATAAAAATGAGTGCAACATTCTGCACTGGTGGCCCGAAGGAAGCATTTGGGTTGCATCCCAAATAATGTAAGACCATGCAGTTTCATAGAAAACTAATGTTGTAAGCAGAACTTCATAATATGAGACAATGCGGCAACAAATGGACTTTCTAAGCTTTAGTTATGATTTCTGGAAACCTCATTTCGAATAATGTACAAAGTAATTAATGTAGTGTTGTGAACTTCGTCAATTTGGTAAGTATAAAAATATGAAAGGGGGATGTGGTATGGAAGAAAAGGCGTTGCTTCACTATTATTTATAGCAAAAAATAACGTGAGGACGAATTATATGTGTCAAATTTACCTCTGAAAAAATGATACTGGAAGTCTGAAAAAGGTGGAAAATGATGGGAGGAACTCGCCGTCTATGCTTGGCGAGTTACCTTAACTCGTCGTGCATGCTCAGTGAGTTCCCCCTTTCATTTCTACTTTTTCAGGCTTTCAACAACATTTGTTTAGAGGTTTCATGTAGGGTTTTCAACGCATATTTTGGAGCAGTTTTTGAATGTTCAGCCGAATGGAAAACACACCATCGTATAGATAATCACTGGTACTTCATGTTAACGTAAAAATTTTGGCCCAAAAAACATCCGAAGACAACGTAAAAAGTGCCTAAACACCCCTATGAGAGTCATCTTCGTAGGGTTTTTAGCGCATATTTTGGTGCATTTATTGAATGTTAGATCAAACGACAGACATGTCGTCGTATAGGCAAATACCAGTACTTCATGTTAACGTAACAAATTCTACCCAAAAAACATCCGGAGATGACGTAAAATGCGCCTAAACACCCATATGAGAGTCATCTTCATAGGGTTTTCAATGCATGTTTCGATGCAAATTTTAAATGTTTGGCCGAACGGAGGACACGCTGTTGTATAGGTAAATACTGATACTTCATGTTAACATAAAAAATTTGACCCAAAAAATATCTGAAGATGGCATAAAATATGCCTAAATACCCCTATGAGAGTCATCTTTGTAGGGTTTTTAATGCATGTTTCGATGCGGTTTTTGAATGTTCAGCCAAACGGCGGACACACCATCATATAGGTAAACACTAGTACTTCATGTTAACATAATAAATTCAGCCCAAAAAATGTCCAGAGATGGCATAAAATGCGTCTAAACATCCCTATGAGAGTCATCTTTGTAGGGTTTTCAACGCATATTTCGATGCCGTTTTAAATATTGGACCAAACGATAGACTCGCCATCGTATAGGCAGACACTTGTACTTCATGCTAGCGTAAAAATTTTGGCCCAAAAAAATCTGGAGACGCATAAAGAACGCCTCGACACCCCTATGAGAGTTAAAATTGATGAATTATTTTAAATTAAACTCATATAATAATTTAAAACAAAAAATATATATACATAGAGTTATAATACATACAGAATTTTATAAATTTAATAAAATTGTCTTATATGCAGCTCTAGAGAACCTTCTGAGGGACATTCTCATTCGTGCTACATAGCTTGTTAACAGCTACTTTTGTCTTTAATCCCGAAGATACACAGAATATGGAGAGATACAATGAGTGCTACACAAAGTTACTTAACATGGGATATGCCTGCTCTATGTAAGAAACTGGCTGGCCATTGACACCATAATCTACCCCTGCTTGGTTAATGTTGTAAAGAAAACTTTGTTCGTGCAACTAGGCGCCACCAATACATAAAACAACCAAGATTTTGAATGCATTGTGAGAAAGAGAAAATATAAAATTTTTAAATACAGGTTCTAAATAAGTGAACATCATGTTACCAGTTATTTATAGTTGGGTAATTGAACATAAACTCGCAGTGAATGAACAACATAATTGGGAGAATGAAATGATAAGAAAAACTTGTCGTCTATGCACGACGAGTTAGGCGAAACTCACCATCTGGGCACGATAAGTATGGCTTACCATGTTACCAATTTGTTGCTCAGAATTGAAATTACACTGTAGGTTTACATTTACAGTACGAATCTTGTTGAGGATTACGTTAAGGGAATTCGTCATATATACATAGTGAGTTCGAAAACCAATTAATTTCCATAACAACAACTAATCTATTTTCCATTTTCCATAATTTCATACAAACCCACTAATCTGTCTTTCAATTCAAGTTTTTCCTAAACTCATGAAAACATCATTTTACAAGGCCCTAGCACCAATCTCAACAATCGTATACTATGATGGCAACTATATGGGAGATAATAGCGGAGAAATCTTTGAGTCTGAAAACTTTTTCATATCAAATTTATTCGCACAGTTTTTATTAAGGAGCTACGAAAGAAGATCAAACGGCTAGTACCTGTCAAGCGTAATAGACCACTAAAAGCTCTCTATTACAGGTTCATGACATCCTTCATTCCAATGACATACGCTACGATGAGAATTGACAATCAATTTGATGTCGAAGCAATCGTCTACATGCATACTGGGTACGGATCAAAAAATTACCATTTGTATGGCGATTTTAGTGGAGAATTAGCAGTTAACAATGAAAACCAAGTTGCAACTCAGGCAACAGCATATGATTTCAAGTCTTTAATGGGGGGATTATAATCTTGGCGTTCCTACTTATACCCCTACGCTTAATGATGAACCTGCATGTTTAATAGCACGACACTCATCTCCCAACTTCTTTGACCTAAATGTCGAACAACCATCAACTCAACATTCGACTTCAACCCTTACATTGATGGGCATTAATCGAGCATTGATGGATCAAGTTTTTATGGGCTCGACACTCTTGTACAACATCTTTCGATCTAAATGAGCCAAACTATACTCCTATTAATTTTCCCCAGGTCTACTTCTACGACTTCTACATCTGCCCATACATTCCCAAATGTTGATAAAGGTTACTCATCCCCATAAGAACCGATTCAAAAGCGCGACCCCAATAGTGCTGAGGTTGGGTTATTTGTGGAGCTTGAGGATGTTGATTCCAGTTTCGCCTCTAAAACTGAAATAGACACTAATGATGATGATGACTTCCCTAGAAAATTCAATGAAAATCAATTGGGATATGCTGCAAGTAGTAGTGTCCTCACACCGTACGAGTCTCTGTCGTACATGCACGATATTAACTTGGCGTAATAGACGTGCCAGAGTTTCCTGACGTGCTTGATGTGGGTTTCGATGATTCTTACTTTACCATAAAAAAGATAACTTGTGGTTAGTTCAGAACAAGCAACAAAGCGAAAGCTTCTATTAAAAACTACAACATAGGTGTGCATTCTAAGGCGTTGTACTCGAAATCAAAGAAATAGGTATGTGAATGTAGAAAAAAAGCAGCACAAGGATACAACTAGAAGGTCTAGGTCCAAAAACAAGAAAGACAACGTCTGAGAGATCACAGTCTACAACGGCCCTCGTACTTGTTGTGCCATCGGTTACAAGTAGGATCCTCCAAACCTGGTGTCACGACCATTTTGAAAATCATGTGTAAAAATAGCCTGACGACCGATTCCTATAAAATTAGGGTTTTGACCCTTTTTAATTCATTTTGACTTTGAACCAATTTTATTTTGAACATTGGAAAATCAATTAATTAATTTTAAATCAAATTAACCTTTTATTTTCTTTTGAAAAACAATTGGAGTTGCCACCGATCATTTCAAGGTAGACCAAACACCGTAAAAACAAACTAGAGATTTATTTCTTGAAAATTGGGTTCAGGAGTCATTTACGTGCAGGGAAGGATTAGCAACCACATGAACGCCCGTTATTGGTACCTTAATTTTATGTGGCATTTTATTTTGAATAATTATTTGAATTTAATTTATTCCATAGTTATTAAATAAATTTAAATTCTAAATGCATATATCCTTTTATTAGGAAATTCATTTTATTTGAATATAAGATTAATAGGACCTCATTAAGTGGCACCCCTATTCATATTTAAAAATGAATTTCCAGCATAAAAGGTTTAAAATGTATGATTTATTATTGTCTTGTTTATTTTAGGTACTAACTTAATATAGCTCTAATTAATTAAATATTTAAACTATGAATATTATTTAATTTAAAGGCTTTCATGTGAAAATGTCAATTTCTTGAACACCGTCCATATATTAAAATCCTTAAATTAATAATATTCATAATTAATTAACCATTCTAATTAATTAAAGTGCTAACCTAATTAAGGCTCTAATTAAACTAACTAAATTATTATTTAATTATAAGTGAAAATGTATATTAAATGTACTTTCTTAAGGCCAATATTGAGATAATACCCCCATTGTAAACAATGGAACTATCCAAATTTGGGCCCCAAGATTTCTATTTAACATACATTTAATTACTACAATGATCTTCCTAATTTAATTTTTAATTCCTAATTAAAGAACCTAAAAATCTAAGGGCTCTAGCACTTAATTTAAACTAAGTGATTAAATTATCTGGCAAACAATGCTACATGCCATTTTAAAACATGCGTCAACCATATAATTTAATGGTACTTAATTAAATAAAACAATTTAATAAATGACTTAATTGAAAACAAATTGAAATATTAAAATTGATTTTATTACTATAGGGATTAAATTGAACTAATTACAAAGTAAAGGCCCAATTACACTTATCCAATATAAACAAAATGAAAAGATTACAAATCTAGAGATTTAACTGTAGAGTATGGGGACTCAATTGCATGAATTACAATACTTCGGGGTCAATTTAAAGAGAATTGGGGACCTAAATAAAAGGGAAACAAAATTGAAGGGAAAAACCATAAAAAAGCTCAAAGTTGGGCGCGAATCCTGTATACCCGACCCGGTCAACCCAGGGGTTAAGAACAACCCTGTGCCAAAACGGCACCGTTTTACATTAGCTATAGAAAGCTCATTCTGAGTTGACTCAATCATTTTACCCATTTCCCCTCTATCTTATTTCTCTTACCCCCTAAAAATCTCTACCCATAACCTCTTAAACCCAGAAAAACTTACTCAAAATGGATCAAAGAACCCCTTTTTTCACTTAAGTTCATCATGTGTTCTTCATTTTCCCGAAGAACACGTTGAACGCTGCCCTAAGTTGCCTTCTCATCCGCCACCAAACTCTGATCACCATAAACTATTCACCGACCACCGTCTACGGTCTCTAACCACCACTACTTCTCCGGCCGACTGCCGTAAGGTGATTTTTGGCCATCGGCTAGACCTTAAAAATCTATTTTTTCCTTTTTCAAGCCTAAACCCTATATCTAAGCCCCGAATCAATAGAGCCAATCCATCCTCCCCGGCCTAGCTAACTACCCGACCCCTCTTCTATCATTTCAACTCTGACAACCTTAGAATACATTTTCGGCAGCCAAGAAAAAATAAGTCTACATTTTCGGCAGCCAAGAAAAAATGAGTCTCGAATCCTTTTATTATTTCAATTCTATTTTCCTTTGACTTTTGTTTCGATCTAACTTTTGGTTTTTTATTTTATAGGTGATCAGAAATGGAAAGGAAATTACCTCTTTGGCTATGAATCGACGATGTTCGTTCGATTTGTTGGTGGCCCTCTGACGACCTTTTGATGCCCGGCGACCGTTCGGATTCCAAGGTGAGCACCATCTCTCCTCATTATTTATTTATTATTAATGGTCATTATTAATGGTAATCATTAAAACTGATAATTTCTCTCTCTTGTATTTATAGGATCTGACTTGTTGACGTCATTGGAATAGCTGACAAAGATAGAAAGCACACGATCCGTATGCAATCCATATAGACCAATGACATTGCGCCACGTGGCGTAGAATGGGCGGGAGAATGGAATATCCAATTAATTTGTGTTTCTTTGGGCTTATTAAACTAGGAATGAGAGGAAAATCATAATAATTGGTAAAAATCTAATGTAAAAGGGAATTTGGGTCTTATAAATGGGCTTCGGGTATTTTCATGTAAACTAGACATTTGGAATGGATTTTTGGAGTAAATTTATTTATTTATTTATTTATTATTATTTATTTTAGCCTTATTATAGTATAAACTCTGGACAAAATATAGGTTTTATAGTTGCCCCTCTTTGCTCATTGTTGTGGAACAGGAAGTGAGCAAAAAGCTGAAAAGACTCAGATTTTGTTCGAATCTACTGGCCATCCTCTAAACTACCGAAGCTTGAATTTTTTCTTCTCATTTCAAAAATTTTCAAACTTCTTCCAAATTACGAAATCTGAAGCTGTTCTTCTCATTATGAAATTCTTCATCTTCCAAGATCCGAAATTGCTCTTTATATTCTTCATCTATTGAAGTTTGAAGTTGTTCTTCTTATTATGAAATTCTTCACCCTTCTATCAAACAATCCACATCGCTACAGGCTAGCCGCAAAATCTGAACTAGTTATTCTTATTATGAACCCATTCATTTCTCTTGGTCATGTCGATCTACCACTTTACAAAGGTATCAAACAAGTGAGCTCTTCTCATTAGGAACTCCTCGTTCTTCTTGAAACCATTGATCTGTCTCTCTATAACGATGTTGAATAACCAAGTTCTTCTCATTAGGAACTTCTCATTCTTTCAAAAAGGAAAACTCTTCTCATTATGAGTTCTTCATTCTTTGCTGGGTGAACTCTTCTCATTAGGAGTTCTATGGCAAACTTTTCTCATTAGGAGTTCTGTGGCGAACTTTTCTCATTAGGAGTTTTGTGGCGAACTCTTCTCATTATGAGTTATTGATTCTTTGTTGAACGAGTTCTTCTCATTAGAAACTCTGTGGAGAACTTTTCTCATTAGGAGTTCTTCAATTTTGCTGGTCTACCTCTCCCTAAAGGCACGAACAAGTGAGGTCTTCTCATTAGGAACTCTCCTCATTCTACAGCAAACGAACTCTTCTCATTATGAGCTCTTCAATCTTTCTTGGCGAGTTCTTCTTATTATGGACTCTGAATTATGTGATGGTTGAGTTGTTCTCATTGGGAACTCTGGATTCTTTACTAGAAATGTTGATTCTACTCTCATCTGGGGAACAATAATCCTGCAAAAAACATCATCAATTAATTCGAATTCAATCTATAATAATATGAAATATGTTCAATTTCTTGCTTGAAGCACTGAGTTCTTTAATGTCATTGCTTTTCTGTCTACAATATATGTGACTGATTAAACTGAACATCTTCCCCATCTGCCCGTTATTGATCTATCTGGCCTTTCGATCAAGTAACATAGATTTTTTTTCTTCTTTCCTTTTCTCTTTCTTTTTTCCTTTTCTTCATTTCTTTCTCTTTTTTCATCCATTTTTTCTTTCTTTCTTTCTTTCTTTTTAATTTTTATTTTTCATTTTTCTTCTTTCTTTCTCATTTTTTGTTTCTTTTTTGAACACTCGGCCCAAAAGCTTAATGTCTTCCAAAAACATGCCCCACCATCTTATTTCTACAACCCTTAAAAGTTCTCATCATTTCTGAAGGTGTTAACTCAAAGGACTTAACATCATGCCCACATGATTTACTGGTGACCTGAAGGATTTAGGATCATAATGCACTTCCTTTCTGAATATGCCTTTACAAACAGAATGTCTTGCTGAAATTCACCTCTGTAAATGGAATATTTGTTGAAACCTGCCTCTGTAAACAGAATGTTTACTGAAATCCACCTCTGCAAACGGAATATTTTGGAGAAATCTACCTCTATAAACGGATATCTTGAGACCCGCCTCTGGAAATGAAATATTTTAGAGAAATTTGCCTCTCTAAATAGAATATCCTTGCTAATCTGCATTGGATCTTTTCTTCGAGATCTCTGCTCGTTCTTGTTTGAATCTGCTTTTTTAAAACACGAAGCTATAAATTGATTCTTGTCTTTCCTTGATTGAATCTGCAAATTCCTGCCAAAATATGCAAAAATGCTTTGAATGTATGAATTAGCATGCTCCTACTTATGGTTGTCTAACTATATGATGTATGAATGTTGTTTAATTGATGTCCACTTGCGCAAACTTTCATCTTTAGGGAAGCTACAAATTTCTTTACTTCGTCCTTCATTAAAACTTCCTCTACTGACAGCGTAACACATCTCACACTCAAGTTCAATCTTCAGGATCTCTGCATCTTTTGCTCTAAAGTGCCTTTTTAGGTTTCCATTTTAGTTGTTTTTCTCAAAGCACCCTTTCAGGTTTTCACTTTAGTTTTTTTTCTTTTTTTCTTTTTCTCAAGGCGCCATTTCGGGTTTTCACATTAGTTTTTTCTTTTTCTTTTTTCTTTTTCTTTTGTTATTTTTTAAGTGCCATGGCGGGTTTTCACCTCATTTATTCCCTTTCTTCTTTCTTTGCAATGATATTTCTCATTTATTCCAAATAGACCGATTTCAATTATGATGGAACTCTTGCTAGTCTTTCCATGGATTCATCACATAAATCTGTCTCTTGTCATATCTCATAATGTATTTCTCAAAGTTCGAGTACTGGTGATAGCTCATTTCTTAGGAAGCCCTTCTTGCTATGTCTTCATTCAGCTTCTTCAATAACATTTCTTTATATGGTTCCAAAAGAGATAATGATTTCCTATTTTTCTAACTTGCAGACTTTGTTTGCCGGCATGTGACATATTCTTTTGTAATGTTCTTTGTAGTATTTTCCGACTCAGGCTTTTGTTCGATTATCATATTTTCCTACATTCACCTTGCTTCCTTGCTTTTGAATAACAAAAACCCTCAACGGATTGATCTTGCTACATCTTCTCTGCCTCAAAGATAGCCCATGCTCTCTCTCTTTGCCCCATAATTACTTATGTCACTTTCTTGTAGCTTTGTTTGAATGTTATTGACACTCGGAGTTATGTCTTTTCTGCATCATACTTTCCATCACTAAACAAGTATTGAGGCCACCTTTTATTCTACCTGCACTTAAAGGATTAGTACATTATAGTAATACCCACAAAATCCTTTGTTTTTATTGTATCTAATCAATTTATCTGCAAGATGCTTGTTGAAAATATAAGTGAAAGGCTTAAAATATTATTTTACTAATTTTGAAAAATTGGGATAATTTGATAAGTTATGACAAACATGAGAAAACAAAAATAAAATTAGGCACCCAAGTACCAAGTGCAATAGAGCCTTCGAATCAAACTACAAAGATCAACTCCAACGTGACCCCTTCTGAATTATTAAACTTCTGGGAGAAACATTTCCCATATACCTAATTATATCCCATTTAAGGTGGCACTCTTTACCTCACTAACTCACCATGCCCACTATTTCCCTCTTTTCTGATCTCGATCAAGCATTAGAAATCTAGAAGTCCTCGAAGAAAGGTTAAACCTAAAAAGCGGGATGTATTTTGAAGACAAACTCACCTTGCTCCAATACCCGTATATGGTCATACTGGTCTTTTGAGGCTTGTAATGTAGGCTATGGCTCACGGCTACCAAAGAAAAGATATATATGCTCAAATAAATACTTAAGGGTGATAAAACCAAGGATCATTTCTTCCAAGTGAAATATCATTTTTGCACTCCTTGATCCGAGTATGTTCGAATGAAATGCTCTTTTCTTTTCTTCTCTTTATTTCTTTTCCTTTTTTGGATTACTCTAGACTGCCTATTTTTTAGTTTTCACCCTAGAGTTCATTTCCTTTCCTTGAAATCAATCTTCCACTGCTCCTTTAGATAGAAACTTGTTTGAATGAAAGATCTCACATATATGTATTGCTTTTCTTTTACAATTTTCAACTTTAGCGCTTTCTTTGCTTCAGCTTGATTTAGTTGACTTTTTGAACACAAACTCCCACTATTTTTCTTTTTTCTTATTCAGAATATTCTTCTTAATTCACCTTGCCTTTCTGGCTTTTGTGCTTGATATATTCACTTTTGTTTCTTTTGCCCCTGATTCACATGGCATTACTATCATAGCATGACCAAAACCAAACATTTTTCACTTGCAAATGAACTTTCATCCTTTTTACCCCGAGTATAAGGGTGATCATTGGTTTGGGTTGAATCGAAAGAAAATCTTCAGGCTAAAAAGGGACAACAAATAATATTTTCTTTCCTTGTGAAGGGAGATAAATGAATGTCAAATGTCCTCCCATACTTGGATATATTCGAAGGAAAGTCGTCTTTGGGTGGAAGATGTTTTAGGTTATCATTTCATTCAAAGAACTTAGACAACAATGCTTGAGAGGCAATTCACTCAAAATTTGTATTTTAGGATTTTCCATAATTCTTGAGCACTCATTAATGTCTTCCCGTTGGCCTAAATAAAGTAGAAAAGAGTCATATTTCTGAAGTTGATCTCTAAATTTGATTCAAGGTCACTCTTATAATTAATGTCCAAGGACCTGAGAAGAAAATTCCATTGAAGATATATACATATATGTATGGGAGAACAAAAACTAACCCATAACAAAGAAGGAATGAAATATTAAAAGAATCAAAGAATGCAAAGTGTATGCCATTTGAGAGATATGTAGGAAACAAGCATCATAAGCAAATAAACCAAAATAGCCTCCCTTACAAAGGACTCCTAATGCTCGTGAGCAAAAGCGATTGGGATAATTAAAGGTATTACTCTGCAACGGTCCTAAAAGTATAGACAGATCTTCTGTGGTTTAATTGTTAACCGTTAATCAAGGAAAACCTGAGTGAATTTCATTCACTTCAATTCTACCAACAATTCTTCATTTATTTCTTTTACTAGCACAAATACATACCCATTTCTTGCTCATGCCTTGATACCCTCATTGAATCTTGAACTGAAACTATCATGTATGTGAATTTCCCTGCTTCTTTGATCATATTCTTTGATTTATGTAACATCTTCTGACCATTGCCTACACGAACACTGATGTGTTAAGATATCGACTAGATGTGTTGAAAATTTTGATAGGCATGTCTATTTGAGTTTTCTTCCTTCACAACTACTGGCTTGTAATTTATTTCACCTAGCTTTTCATTCTCTTTCATTGCTTGACACATTTTGCACTTAGTTTTCGAACAATCTCATTGCATTGACTCCAATCAGGGAACTACTTTCAAGTTTCATATCTTAATAGTTGGTCTTTAGTGTCAACTTCCAAAATCTTCCGGTTCATAAAGTTTTGAATTTGCAGCTTGAAAATGTAACAATCTTCACTGTCTCAATCATATCTTTCAATAATCTTGATATTGTAACAACTTTATTAACGGGGCTCTGATAATTTCTCATGATACGACAAAGCTTCTAGAAATTTGAAATATATCTCCCAATAAAAACATAAATGAGGTCCATTTTAGATTTTGACTTTCCACTTACAGGAGCATCTGATCTTGGAGCATTCTTCAGTAAAGAAAATATTGCAGAAAAGATACCAAAATATTACTCTGACTCTAATAAACCCTAGACTGTAGCGAGTTATTCGCAAAAGTTTGTCATAGCTTCTATCCCTTTCCTTTTATCTCAACTGCTTTAGCAAATGATAGCCTTTGATTAAACTGGGCTCTTTACTTTTGAAACATAAATACCCATTCCTAATGAGACCAAAATTTCAGTGTGACCCTTATCTGAAAGTGATTTTAAATAAGGTAAAGCCACAAATCTGAACATGACATTAGATAGGAATAATTGTCTCCCTTTTCTAACTGAACTCCTCAGTCTCTTTGTCTTGTATCTATATTCTGCTCCACTGGAAATCAATTCCTTTGTGAGCAAACTTCAATCTTCAATTGACCTTAGCATTAATCGCTTTAGACTCTTCTGCCCCTCGTCTCTGTTAAGTTCATTATGTTCGCTGACAGTCACTGAACCATTGATCGGCAAGACTTTTGGCCATACTCCAGAATTTGACTTTATTAAGTCATTCTATGCGTGTCCACTAGACTTCCTTCATTTTAGCATTTTCAAAATCCACCAGTGCCTATAAGTTAAGCATTCCACCATTCTCTTCATGGTTCAAACTCGAATCTTCTAGATTCTTTACAGATGCCCCAGCTATATTGATCCGAACTTACTCATCTTTTTATTTGGCTTTTTATTTTTATCTCTCTCTTTTTTACTTTTTTTCCATGAAGAGTCCTTTCAGACTGAACCCTTATGTGAGATGAGTTTCTATCTTGATCACCTATGTTAATATTTCATCCAGAACCCTTCCTTTCTTGACCTTTCTAATTCCAAGCAAAGTAATAGCTCGTATTCCATCTCATTCTCGGACTGGTCAACCTTTTACTTCATTCGATCCAAGTGGGCCTCAACAACCTTTGTGATTGCTCAGCCTTAATAAGTCTGTTACCCATGCATTTTAGAACATGAACTTTAACTAATGCAATGTTACTCTTTTTTTAAAATGCAATATTTTTTATTTTATATAATGTTTAAATGATGTAATGCATGAATGCACGAGGTATCGATTTCATGAACTAGTTATTAGAGCAACACCCATCTAACCAAAAGGTCGAATACAAGGAGAAGCCAATATGTTCACTAGTTTCAGCTCTTTTGGTTGATCACTTTGTTCAGCCTCTAAGTCAACATCTGTCTTATCTCGGTGTCAATATCAAAATATTGTTGCAGGTTCACGACTTTATCAAACAAAATCTGCACATGCCATGCGACTCCCCAAACTTGGCTCCTAAAGTTAATCATTTCACAATTTTGTTCCTAGATTACTGCATCGACTTGACTTTCAGTGTTTTATCCTTCATTTTGGTACCTTTTCGAAACTTATGATCCGGTCTTTCAATTGTTGTACTGCATTTTTTGATTCTACCACTTTCCTCAACTCCTCATTTTTATCAGCAATTTTCTTAATTATGGTATCCTTCGGTAAATTTAATCATTTGTGAAACTTGGATCTCTGAGTTCAAAGCTTTCTATTCTTCCTTAGGTTTAGAAATAGTCCTTGAATGCCTCTTCAATTTATTCATCTTGAATGCCCCTTTAATTTATTCGTCCGCTATCCTTCCTCTAGTTATCATCGCCCTTTCAGCTACTACGTCTCGTTTATCTCTATAACCGCCGCTGACTCTATCTTAAAACTTGAACAGTTGTTGAGCCTTGTATAAACCTTGTCTTTTTAACCACTTGAGCAGTGTAACAAAGCCTCGTATTTCTCTATTGTTGGTGTTACATGTATCTTCCCAAAAAATGAACAATTATATCGGTCTTCTTAAACAGGTCATGACCCTAAACAACTCTTGGTCCATTTGTCTGTCTAACAACAATGCTATAATCCAGAAATCTTATTGGAAATAACTCTTCATATCCTTATACTATGGTTCTCAAATTAAACTTAGTTCTGGCAAACCTTCATCATGCTCAAAAATCTCTGGTACAACCTTACATTAATGACACCTAGCCTCCACGGATATTGTCTTCGTTCTTGTATTGAGTCTTCTCAAATCAGATCTACAATGACATATTGTCCTCCACTTGTCTATCAGACCCTTAAGCTCTTATGACCACTACTTACTAGACTAATCCTCAAACCGATACCTCTCATGAATGCAATATGATGTAACATACATAAAAGATATATAACAAAACACAGAAAAACAAAACACAAAAAACTGTGTCAGCATGGTAAAATAATATTGTAAGCAAAAATAATTGCTAAAAAACCATTTATATTGCGTAAAAATAACCAGAGAACAATTTATATTGTGCACAAAAATAACTAGAGAAGTGTATTTAAATCTGCAACACCGTGTCCTAGGTTCTTGTCTGGCTCTAGTAGGGTAGGCTTCTATTACAACATGTGGGTTTAGATCTAGACTTTGGGTACCGAACTGTCCTTACTGGACTACAACAAGATATCGATTTGGGAGTATACGACCCCTTATAGCGGAGGCGTAACCTCACGGTATATAAGGTTGGTATACCAGAAGGAGGACAAAATTTCGATCACGGAGCTGAATAACTCACGTAGGATCATGCCTCACTCCCACTTAAAGGGTGAAAAGCCCGGTAGAAGGTTTATGCATGAATGTCATTTTATATCACACAAGAAAAAAGCTATCTCCATTCTTTCTAAAAATTCATCCAATAATTATGAAAAAAATTAAATTCAAATTATTATCCTAAAATGCCATATAAAATTAATTAGGCCTGACTCTCAGTTTTTTTTTAAAAAAAGTCCCCAGCGGAATCACCAAGTTGTCACGACCATTTTTGAAATCGTGTGTAAAAATAGCCTGATGATTGATGCCTATAAAATTAGGGTTTTGACCCTTTTTAATTCATTTTGATTTTGAACCATTTTTAATTTAAAATTTGGAAAATCAATTAATTCATTTTAAATCAAATTTACCTTTTATTTCCTTTAGGAAAACAATTGAAGTCGCCACCGATCACTTCGAGGTAGACCGGACACCGTAAAAACAAACCAGAGATTCATTTATTGAAAATTAGGCTCAAAAGTCGGTTATGTGTGGGGAAGGATTAGCACCCCCACGAACGCCCGTTATCGGTACCTTAATTTTATATGACATTTTGACATTTCAAATAATTATTTGAATTTAATTTATTCCATAGTTATTAAATGAATTTAAATTCAAATGCAAATATCCTTTTATAAGGAAATTCATTTTATTTGAATATGAGATTAAAAGCACGATGTTAAGTGGCACCCCTATTCATATTTAAAAATTTAAACTATGAATATTATTTAATTTAAAGGCTTTCATGAGAAAATGCCAATTGCTTGAACACCGTCCATATATTAAAGCCCTTAAATTAATAATATTCCTAATTAATTAACCATTTTAATTAATTAAAGTGCTAACCTAATTAAGGCTCTAATTAAACTAAGTTATTATTTAATTATAAGTGAAAATGTATATTAAATGTACCTTCTTAAGGCCAATGTTGAGATAACACCCCATTAGAAACAATGGAACACTATCCAAATTTGGGCCCCAAGATTTCTATTTAACATACATTTAATTACTACAATGATCTTCCTAATTTAATTATTAATTCCTAATTAAAGAACCTAAAAATCTAAGGGCTCTAGCAATTAATTTACACTAAGTGATTAAATTAACTGGCAAACAATGCTACATGCAATTTTAAAACATGCGTCAACCATATAATTTAATGGCACTTAATTAAATAAAATAATTAATAAATGACTTAATTGAAAACAAATTGAAATATTAAAACTGATTTTATTACTATAGGGATTAAATTGAACTAATTACAAAGTAAAGGCCCAATTACACTTATCTAATATGACCAAAATGAAAAGATTACAAATCTGGAGATTTAACTATAGAGTATGGGGACTCAATTGCATGAATTACAATACTTTGGGGTCAATTTAAAGGGAATTGGGGACCTAAATGAAAGGGAAACAAAATTGAAGGGAAAACCATAAAAGGCCCAAAGTTGGGCTTGGATCCTGTATACCCGACCCGGTCAACCCAAGGGTTAAGAACAACCCGATGCCAAAACGGTACCATTTTACATGAGCTATATAAAGCCCATTTCGAGTTGACTCAATCATTTTACCTATTTCCCCTCTCTCTCTTCTTTCTCTCACCCCATAAAACTCTCTACCTATAACTTCTTAAACCCAAAAAAATGACTCAAAACGGATCAAAGAATTCCCCTTTTCACTTAAGTTCATCATGTGTTCTTCATTTTTATGAAGAACACGATGAACACTGCCCTAAGCCGCCGCCTCATCAACCATTCAATCTTCCGCCACCAAACTCTGATCACCATAAACCGTTCACCGACCATCGTCTACAGTCTCTGACCACCACTACATCTCTGGCCGGCCACCGTAAGGCGATTTTTGGCCACTGGCCGAATCCCTAAAATTTTTTTTTTCTTTTCAAGCATAAACCCTATATCTAAGCTCCGACACAATAGAGCAAACCCATCTTCTCCGGCCTAGCTAACTACCTGACCATTCTTTTATCATTTTCAACTCCGACAACCTTAGAATGCATTTTCGGCGGCCAAGAAAAAAATGAGTCTCGAATCCTTTTATTATTTCAATTCTATTTTCCTTTAATTTTTATTTCGATTTAACTTTTGGTTTTTTATTTTGCAGGTGATCGAAAATGGAAAGGAAATTACCTCTTTGGCTGTGAATAGGCGATGTCCGTTCGACGTGTTGGTGGCCCTCCGACGACCTTTCGATGCCCGGTGATCGATTGGATTCCAAGGTGAGCACCTTCTCTCCTAATTATTTATTATATTTATTATTATTATTAATGTTCATTATTAATGGTAATCATTAAAACTGACAATTTCTCCATTGGTATTTATAGGATCTGACTTGCTGACGCCATTGGAATAGCTGGCAAAGGCAGAAAGCACACGATCCGTGTGTAATCCATATAGACCAATGGCATTGGGCCACATAGCACAGAATGGGTGGGAGAATGGAATATCCAATTAATTTATGTTTCTTTGGACTTATTAATCTGGGAATGAGAGGGAAATCATAATAATGGGTACAAATCTGATGTAAAAGGGAATTTGGGTTTTATAAGTGGGCTTTGGGTATTTTTATGTAAACTGGACTTTTGTAATGGATTTTTGGACTGAATTTATTTATTTATTATTTTGGCTTTATTATAGTATAAACCCCGGACAAAATACGGGTATTACAGTTGGACTCAAAAACCATCACCGATAGCACCTAAACAATTGTCCAGGCAAGCCCTGAAGTCATTGTTTCTGCATTGAGAGTGCATGTTACAACATTATACGATTACACTCCATCATGAAAAAAGACTTGGAGGGAAAGAAATAAGGCAATCATGAATTTGCATGGGGAATAGGACGCTTCTTACAACGAGCTTCCAACTTGGATAAACATCATGAAGAAATACAATCGTGAAACAATTGCATATCTGGAAACTGAACCATACTACAAGGATGATCGCACGGTTCCTGATGTCCGACAATTTAAACAACTTTTCTAGACAATTCACCAGTATATTAATGCATACAAGAACTACAAGCCCATCTTACAGATCGATGGCACATTCTTGTATAGAAGATACAAGCAATTTTTTTTGTTAGCCGTTGTTCAAGGCGACAATAACAAAACAATACCCATAGCGTTCGCACTTGTTCCAGAAAAGATACTAAATCATGCAGGTTTTCCCTCAAGAAGCTACGCCATTACATTATACGAAATGATTGAGTTTGCTTGATCTCAGATCGAGAAGGTGGGATAAAGTCAGTGATTAAATCTTTGGGCAGTCGGTTTCAATCTCCAAACATTGAACATCATTTCTACATACGCCACATTACCTCAAACTACCATGGCCGATTTAAGAAGGACGATGAATGCATACTCGTTATACGCATGAGTACGTATTAAGATTTGATATATTTATCACTATTTCCCCTATAACTCATTTGTACACTTTGTCGTGTCTTAGGAGTTCAACACAAATTCGAACAAATGTTTAAAGACTTGTGAGAGAGGAATTATAAGGGCTAAAAGTACGTTGCAAAAATTTACAGGGAAAAATGAACCAATGCATACGATGGCAGTTTTAGATATGGCCACATGATAACCAACTTGGTTGAGGCAATCAATTCTTCCTTGAAGGGGATTCAAAATTTGCCAGTGATAGCTATCGTGAAAGCTACGTACTTTCGTTTGGCCAAGCTGTTTGCAAGCTTGGGGGAAAAGTTGTCGCCATACAGCAACATGGTTGTACATTCCACCCCAAGATATGAGAAAAAATTAAAAAAAAACATTGTTAAATACAATGGGTTGTATGTGCTGCCAATGTCGTGTAACGATAACTATTTTTTTCGTGTTCTAGAGATACCACGACCTATGCATGCTTTTGATCCAACGTCATACAGGGTAAATCTTAAACACAAGTTATGCAATTGTGGCTACTTCCAAGCATTGAAGACTCCATGCGAGCATGTCATCGCTATATGCTCCACTACTAGGCTCGATTACAATGAATATGTGGATCCTGTATACTGGCTTCATTCAGTATTTAAGGTCTACGAAATGGAATTCCCACCAATCAAAGGTGAAACTAAATGGAATGTTGAGCAGAATTGGCCCACAATTTTACTTAACCAAAGTCTGGGAATGGAAAAATTTGGACGTCCAAGAGCCACACGGATTCAGAATGATATGGACGGCATGCATCACCGAGAGCCTACCGGACAACCTAGACTCTACGGGAACTGTAGACTTTTGGGTCATAGAATGCCAAACTGTCCATCTCTAACATAAATATGTTGTTTTATTTTTATACTAAGTACCCATGTTTTAACATAAATCTTAGTATGGAACTTCACTTCACTTCGATCTAACTTTTCACCACTGCATAATTCACCTAAAGGGTTATAATATTGAAATTAAAAAATTAAATTAAACTTCTACATTTTGTTTAAAACATTATAAAACTTACTACTTAAAATATTTGTGCACTAAATTAAAATTACAAAATGTTAGATACTTTACAAATTTCACAAATTTAATTTTTAATAAAACATTTTTTCAAAACTTGTCATTTTTAAAAAAAAAAATTAAATGTCACTTACATAATTTATAACACAAACTTTACAACACTTTCGCTTTTAATCTTAAAACCTAATCCTAAACCAAACTCGTCGTGCACACACGGCGAGTTCAATGCATTCAAAACGTCATTAATCTTAACCCTAGAACGTCGTTAAGTCAGAGGGAAACTCGTCATGTCCCTACGGTGAGTTCGGTTTTGGATTTGATTAACCACCTGAATAAGATTTAAACCAGATATTTAAAAAATGGAACTCGCCATGAACTTACGGCGAATTTGAATAAAAAAATTATATATTTTTGGAACTCACTTAAACCGGATATTTAAAAAAATAGAACTCGCTGTAAACCTACGGCGAGTTTGAATGAAAAATAATATATTTTTAGAACTCGCCGTGCCTATGCGGCGAGTTCACTGTAATTATGCTAGTCCGGAAAATATAGAATTTTGGGTCCTACTTTGGTAAAAATAGGACCTAATGGTCCTACAAATATTTTAAGCCAAGATTACATATATCCTCAAACAACAATTATGTTTTAGTTCGTAAAACACAAGGAAAGAGAAACAATTCACATTACAGTTTTTAAGAACTAATCACGCAAGATAAAAAGAGTAGTACATGTTACAATTCATATTACATGCACAATAGTTTAAGCCACGTGACAAACATAGTGCGTCAGATGGATTTTATTCTCCGGAGTCTGGATTGTAGGTTGTGGCAATATTTTTGTGACATTAACAACCATTACACCTTATACACCAGCATCATCATCTCTAGTGCAAACCCAGTGTTTTCACAACTCACGGTGGTTGGGGGCGCCGCCGCTGTCCTGTAAAAGGTCTAGCTCAATTATTGTTTATGTTGAGATTCTGAGCATTGATCTTTTCAATTCCGTCCCTAATCTAAGGGTCATTTTCAATCTGAAGAAGAAGATGTTCAACCCACATGTTAGCTTCCCTAATCCACCGAAGCCACCGCACGTTGACTTCCCTAATCCTCCGATTCCGCGCTTCTATCACTGCACGTTAACCGAAATAATTTACTAATAGTTAACTGAAACCGGTTTAGCACACCCTACCCCTATGTAGCCCTCTAAGACTAAGTTAAACAAAGGGCATTTTTAATACTTGGACATCAAATTCTTTTTTATTTTCAAATTGATCTTCGATCATTATATATTATGATTTCTCAATGTCCCTAGGTCTTGCCTCGAGACCTACGAGATTATACAGTTACACATTGTCTTCAAGGTTAGAAAATCATTAGTTGATTGGAAAATTTTTAGTTGAGAAAGCTAAAATAGTGAAGTAAGTGAGTTGAGAGTCGAACCATTCTAAAATATTTTTCTCTATTCTTTTAAATTTTTATTTTTTATGTATCACTAAATTCTCGATTCATCGTCTTGAGATAACAATTGGTATTAGAGCGGGAGATTTTAAAATAAATCATATTCAAGAGAAAAAAATTCTTAAAATATCAAGAGAAAATATGACAAATTCAATCAACTCTCCATCATAAACGTTGAGGGTTAATCTTGCTTAAGACCACCATACTTAAATGGAGAAAACTATGCTTATTGAAAGATTAAGATGTTGTTCTATATCAAAACTATAGAGTTTAAAGTATGAAAAATTGTCATGTATGGTTCGTACTTTCTTAAGAAGTGGGTAGATCTGTTCTTGATTTGGGCTCAACCGTTCTATATATTTTTCTTGGATGTCTGGTAAACAACCTATTGACATTCCCCTATGTAGGTCTGTGCAAAAAACATTGACAAACAGAAATCGATTCTAAAACTCAAAAAAATTAATCCAAAAATTTGTTAAACAAACCGAAAAATAGACTCGTTATGTGTTATTTTAAAAAAAAAATTATTACGGTTCATGGTTTTGAGAATACTGGTTAACCGATCTGACCGGTTATATAATATATAATAATAATAATATATTATTCCTAAATATATTTAATATTAATATTGCTAATTTATATTGTTCTTAGAGTGAGGTGAAATTGTTGATTTGGTTATGATTATTTATTGGATGATGTTGATATATGATATCTAATGGTTGTTTTTATTAAATGTCTATGTTGTTAGATTTTCATGAAATTTAACTTGATAGTATTGAGAAATATATTGATCTCATGTGTGAGTTGTTAAAAGCTATATACTTTCTTCTATCGCGCTGTTAAATTTAAACTTTTGTGTAAGCAAAGTAAAAAACATCATTATCAGAACCGAACTGAATATTTCAGTTAACCTGTTATCCGATTTAATTGGTACGGTTTAAGATAAAAAATTGAAGGATATGAATTTATCGGTTAACCAAAATAATTTACTAACGATTAGCTGAACTTGGTTTTGCACACCCCTACCCCTATTCAACCCTTTAAGAATAAGTTTAAACAAAGGGCATTTTTAATACTTGGACATCAAATTCTTTTTTATTTTCAAATTGATCTTCAATCATTATATATTATGATTTCTCAATGTCCCTAGGTCTTGTCTCGAGACCTACGAGATTATATAGTTACACATTGTCTTCAAGGTTAGGAAATCATTAGTTGATTGGAAAATTTTTAGTTGAAAAAGGTAAAACAGTGAAGTAAGCGAGTTGAGAGTCAAACCTTTCTAAAATATTTTCCTCTATTCTTTTAAATTTTATTTTTTATGTATCACTAAATTTTCAATTCGTCATCTTGAGACAACATTTGGTATTAGAGCGAAAGACTTTGAAATAAGTCACATTCAAGAGAAAATATTTCTCAAAATATCAAGAGGAAATATGACAAGTTCAATCAATTCTTTATCATAAACGTTTAAGGTTAATCTTGCTTGAGACCACATACTTAAATGAAGATAACTATACTTATTAAAAGATTAAGATGTTCTATATCAAAACTATAGACTTTAATAAAATCAAACCACTAATGTATTCAATTTTAATTATAAACACGAATGTATCTTTCTCGTTTGTAGTTTAATAAAATGATTTTAAATTGTATGCACTAATATATTTTTTATAATATTAATACAACTGCTTTAGTCTTAAAGTTTGTTTTAAATATATACAATAACATATATAATTTTGTAATAATTATGTTTACATATAATTTTAATTTTTAAAATATATTTTATATATTTAAATTAAACCTGACAAATATATATTAATTTTTTACGGTGTACATAAAATTTATATTTTTAAAAAAATGTTTCATATTTTGTAATTTTAAGATGTTTTTTAATATAAAAATTAATAATGGATTACTATAAATTATTTTTTATATTTATTAAATTGATATATATTCATATGGTATAATATTAATGAAATATGATTTAAATTAATATATTTTAGTCATGCCAATATCGTTCATGAAATGCTTGATAAGGTTAACTCACATCCTCTCCGTTTAATTTTCAAGAGTGAATTGTCAACAATCTTTAGAGCAAGTGGATAAAGCTCTAGTTGACTCCCTTCCCTCTCCCTTAGGTTGTGGGTTTTAAACTCATTAAGAGCAAATTTCCCGTTCCCCTCCTACTAGGTAGAAATTGTTCAATTTTTTTTCAAGAGTGTATCATTCTTGGAGTTTCTTCCCAATTTTTGAAAACCAAAGATTCTTCTTCCAATCCTTCATTAGAGATCTTTAAGGGGTTTAGAGCTTTTTATTACCTTTGCTTGAAGTTGAAGTGGAAGATGGGTTGAGGAGCTCAGCATTCAGCCTCGTGCAAATCCAGGTTCATAGCTCTTTTATGGGTTTCATTAAAAAATTCTTGGCCGTCAACAAAGTCCCAAGCCCGCTTGAGGCCCAAGAGTATCGGCTGAACTCGTTTTTGCCCATGTAACTAAGGCCCTTCCATATGAAAAAGAATGTCGGTTTCTTTGATGACAGGTGTAATTTGTAATAACATAGTTTTTATTTGAACATTTAAACATTTAACTTTTTAAAAAAAAATTAAAGGTGATTACAAGATAATATTTGTTCATATATATTTTTAATTTTTTGATAATACGTATACTTTTGCATACAAAACAAAATAGTTCATTTTTAAATAAATTTTAAGTTTTAGTTCATAACCCACAAAGAAAGAGAAACATAAACAGTTCATTTTACATTTGTTAAGAACTAAACACACATATAAAAAGGGTAATACATATCACAACATATAATAACTAAATATTTCATCCATTTTAAACTTAAGTATGACTCAATACTACACTTAATTTTACCTACACAATGGTTTAAGCCACAGGACAAGCATAGGGGGTGTGAGGTAGCGAGTGAGGCTGGATTATGTTTTCCGGAGATTGGATTGTGGGTTGTGGCATTATTTTTGTGACATTAACCACCGTTTGCTATCCAGAAAAGTTACACTAGACCCTCTGATCGCCGTGAGTTAACTCAGCGTTTACACAACTCACGGGGGTCAGGGGTGGCGACACTGTCCTGTAAATGCTAGCTCAATTATTATACATATTGAGATTCTGAGCATTGATTCTTTCAATTTCGTCCCTTATCAAAGGGTCATTTTCAATCTCAGGAAGAAGATGTTCAACCCACATGTTAGCTTCCCTAATCCACCGAAGCCACCGCACGTTGGCTTCCCTAATCCTCCCATTCCGGGCTTCTATCTCTGCAGTTGCAACTTGCAAAGATTTCGGTGACAACATCACGCGCCGTTTAACCCTTGGCTTCCTTCCCAGTCTAGCTATCAGGCCTCCACCCTGTTTCCACAACCCACAAGCATGTTTTCAAGAATCAAAACCACGACTTTAGTTTGCCTGCGAAGCTTATATATTAATACAAGGATATATTGTATCGATAGTTACTAAATTTTTAGGAAAATCCACTTTGGTCACTGAAATCAAAACATTACATTATAGCCACTAAATTTTTAATTTGCTTTTATTATCATCAAACTGAAATCAAAACATTTCTTTATAGTCACGAAATGAAACATTAGTGACGGTTTTGACTAAAAAATTAGTTGGGTGACTAAAATAAAAAATGTGATAATTAGGTGATTACCTATGTAGTTTACCCTAAAAGTTTAATGACGGTAATAATAGTAACTAAAGTGAAAGCACTCTTAAAATTTCAGTAACTACTAGTGTATTTTACCCTTAAAATAAAAGCTTCGTCGTCTTTCTTGACCAAATCCAAAAAAAGGAAAAACTTCGCTCAATTTCATAGCTTTGATAAACAGCAAAAGGAAACCATTGAAACTGAAGTGGAAGAGAAAAAAGCCTGACCTCGTTGTTAAAGCGCGACAGTGAAAAATGACGACGAATCCGAAACCCTGCCATCTACGCTGAAAAACAGAGAAGAAATAGGAATCGTCGCTTTAAAGCTAAGAAGTGGGAAAGACCTTTCTTTTTCTTTTTCTGGTGGAGAGGATTTGGGACAGGAGACTGTTAGCAGAGAGAAAAAGCTTAAATGGAAGATTAGGAAATCACCTCCCATTTTCCATAATCAGACGTTCAATCGCGCGATCTGGTCGAACGATCACTTTAGATGGCCAAGAGAAACAGAAACTACAATTAAACAAATTGCTACATCAGCATTACACAAATTTTACAATATATGTTTAAAAATAGGTTAAACTATTCAGTTAGTCACTGAACTTTAATTTATGTATCAGTTTTACCATTACACCTTAATTTTTTTTTAATTTTGTCACTAACTTCTACTTTTGTTTTTTAAACTTTAGTGATAAAATGAATGTTTTTTAAAGTCCAGTGACAGAATTTATACAAAAATTAAAGTTCAGCCATGAAATGTATAGTTTACCCTTAAAAATATTATTTTAAATAAACATATAGGTTAATCAAATACTTAATATAAAAATAAGTGTCCAAACTATTTATTTTTTAGGTACTAAAACTTTTTTTTACCCCTTTTAATTATTATTTTTTTATTCTTTTTAAAGTTAATTGAGGCACATAATTTAACTAAAAATAATAATTTAAACACCTATAAAAAATAAAAAAAAGTTTAAATAACTAAATAACGAGATAATTTAAACAATTATTTTAATATTAAGACTTAATTAAATAAAATTAAGAGGATGGCCCATAAAACCATACAATCGCCAATACATTGCCATAATCGCGCGCTCCTCGCACTATTATGACGAAAACCCTGCAAAGCCGTGCGAGTTTTGACGGTTGCATCGCGCTCGATCGCACAGTTGATGACTTGAATCCTCAAAATCCGGGCGAGTGAGTAACGACAAGCAGTCCACATCATGATAAAGCCACATCGCGCGCTCTAGCGCGGTTCTTCGCCAAGGTCGCGTGATCATCGCACTATCGGTCACGAGACCTCTGACAACGACACTGTAAGAGTCATGACAAATAAGCCACCACTTTAGGTCACTGGTAGTGTCAGGATTACGAGCAAATCGCACGATTGTCAACACTAACCCACCAAAACTGTGCGTGTTCTCGCGACCGATAGTGATTTATTTGTTAATAAAATTATAATTAAATAATTATTTTTAGAAAAAAATAATTTAATTATTACTTTAAAAAATTGTCATATTTGTTATTAAAGCTTTTATTAAATGATTAAATTATTATTTTTAAAAAATAATATTTATTAATAAACTAAGTGATATATGTACTTTACCCTAATTGAACTAAGAGGAATTCGAAAAAAATAAATGAGAGGAAGGCCCACTCTCCATTGCCATGATCGCGCGCTGCTCGCATTGTTTATGACGAAAACACTCCAAAACCACGCGAGTTCAGTCGAGGATACTATGCTGCTAATGTCAAATAGACCCTACTACTCCGCAACAAGACCACATGGCGTTCCATCGCACAGTTGATGTTGAATCCTCAAAATCTGAGCGAGTAATGACAAACAGTCCACATCATGATTAGGCAACATTTTGCGACCATAGCACGTTTCTTCGCCAAGGTCACGTGCTCATCGCACTATCTGTCACTATTATCCACCAAACCCACTAGAGCTCTGACAACAATAATGCAAGTCCTGACAAATAAACCGCCACTTTAGGTCACTGTCACGAGCTCATCGCACGATTATCAACACAATCCCACCAAAACTGTGCGAGTTCTCGCGAGTCTTGACCATGCGGCGCTTGACAATATAGTGATGGCTTATTATCAATAGAAATCAATTCACACAGTTTTGATTAGTATTTCACCTAAGCAAACTTCACTGAGGGAAAAAAAGCTACTTCTCATTTTTCATATTGTCAAAAAATCTCAGAGATTCCTAGTAATTAAATGACATTTTCATTCCTTTCATCAAGGATTTGAACCTTGCCCTACCCTGACTATAAAAAAAAACCCATATTTAATTGCCAAAAAATAACAAAGTAGAATAAAGTTGTAACAATCTTTTTTCTACATCTATTTGGTTCATATGATAATTACACAATCCTTTCAAAAACACCAATTCCATAGGATTAAACAGTAGATTCCTAAATTGTCAGCTACCGACTCTAACCTGAATTCAATTCTTCCTGGTAAGCTTGCCTGCTTTATAAACACACTATTCCCCTTTCTGTTTAGCTTTAAATTTCCCATCAATATTTTGTTTATTTTAACAATCTCATCTTCTCCTTTTGCAGGAAACAAAAAAGACATACACGGGGTTTGTGCAAGCTTCAGAATGGGTTAAATATAATTGATTTTATCGTTGAGACATTAAACCTGCAATGAATCTGAAGTATTCTGTTAAACAGATGAAATTTTAAGTCATGATTTGTCAAAATCCAGCCAAGCTTTTGGCACACCAGCTAGCCTCAATTGGTATATAATCCATGAACATACAGTTAAGGTCAAACCATAGCAGAGATTGAAATCGTCTGTACCATATTTGATACATGAAACCTGCAAAACACCACGACCTTGACATATATTAACAAATAGTATAGATATAAATATAGAAGAACAGAGGCTGAAACTAAAACTTGTAAATAGAAATCGCACCAGTTAACGATTCTTGATACTCAATTATATCAATTTATTTCTTACCTGGCTTTAGCAAAGTCCAGGTAAGAAAGAAATTGAGACAATCCAGCATCAAAGTGCAGAACGACGTCCAGAATATATACATATATATGACGAAAGTAAATAAGAAATAGGGAGGCATTGAGGAAGAAAGTGTTGGGAAAGAGAGTTTGAGGTGCAAGGAAGTGCCACACAATATGAGTGTATATATATTGTAGGGAGGAGAAGGAAGCTTGTGAAGTGAGGCCAGATGTAAACACACGACCATTGCTGCTATCTTGTATTAATTTTTAATTTCTTTTTCCAAACCCAAACATTTGGGTCTTGACTCTTAATCATGGGGCCAATCATCTGTCCGACCCGATTCGTATTAGATTTAAATAAAGGTTCTTAACTTGTGAGTCAGCTCAACCCAAATATAAATTTTAAATATAAAAAATCATTTTTATTTTTTTTAAATAAAAATAATTTGAACTGTTTAAGTTAGATGGTTTTTTTTAATTTTTTAAAATAATCTATAAGTAATTATAAAATAGTATCTTTTTGATTTTTTTTAAATTGAACATCTAAAGAGGGTGAGTATATAATGAATTGTTGGTCAGAATTTTTTGTTATTGAATCAGCTTCGACCGTAGGAGAGGATCAATTGGATCTAACATCCTAACCCAATCGTCTTGGGCATTGAAAATAGCAAGAGTTAGATGAAGCATAGCATAGCTTTGTATGAAAATGAAACCATTAATATTTTGAGGAGATGGAAGCAGGGGAGGTTTCATTTCTATGGCATTGAAAACAACAGGCGTCCAATGAAATTTACAAGGGATTCAATCCTAACCCTAAAAAACGAATGTGTCACATGTTCTAATCTTACTAAAAAATCATTTCTATGAATGTGTCACGTGTAAAACTATGAGTTTTACATTATGTATAAATGAATTTTAACCCTATATATATACACACGAGGCTTTTTCCTTTAAACTATATTTTTCTTCAAGTTCAATTGACTCACTATATACCTAAATTTTGCCTTATTTTGTTAAATCTGCTTTCCATGCTTTACTTTCTCAGTTATAAGTATATTTGAAGATGAAAATACTATGAACTTTGGTTATAAATTTACTGTATCAAAATGAAATTATAGGGAGAATGTTTTCTTTGATAGGATTGAGACACTGTTGCATGCGCATACTTGCACACGATTTCATTAAGATAGAATGATTTAGTTTGTGGTCCAAGAATATTGCGGAACATGGACTACTAAGTTCATCCATTCCTTGTAGGTATCTTCCCCATCCTTGTAGTGAAGCCTATTTAGGCTCCATTTAGTAAGGATGTTTGAACGTTCGTCGAAGGCTAGGTGACCAACTCTTTTCAGTCGTATACCCAAGTGCAGGCTGTTGTCAAGTAATAATTCTCGGGAGTTTGAGGTCGAATCCATAGGGAAGCTTTATTTAGAAATTACAAGATAAAAAAATAAAATAAAAATCTGTAAAGCGAATAATTGATTAGAAAATAAACAACAATATAAATAAAAGAAGCTGAGGTTTTGAGAATCCACTCTTGGTATTATACTAAGATTAATTGTTATTCATCTTATTACTCAATTGGATTCCATATGCTGAAATGAAATCCAATCAGAAGGTCCTGCAATGAAAGTCCAAAGTCCATTGTCCAATGTCCATAATCAAAGTCCAAAGTTCAATAAACAATGTCCAAAAAATGCAAAGGTATAGCGTATGATGTTATATGGATTGGTGGAATCAAAATTAATAAACAAGTCCAAGTGTTCATTATGCCAATTTGTTTTGTCTACAATAAATCAAGTAAATTATAACAAGCATTTATTGTGCCAAATTACTTGTCTACAATGAAGCAAGGTTCTTAATTTACTAACATGATTATTAACCAACTAAATTTTAACATCATATACTAATTTAACATGTTTTAGTATACGTTGAGAATTACAAACTAACATTTAGTATATACCAAGAGCTTCATCATTTCACCTCAACAACTTGACTTAGAAAGACACCATAACTTTAAAGAAAATAAAATTTGATTTACAAAAACCAAACATAAGAAAGAAAGAAAGAAAGAAAGAAAAGTGATCTTGAATTTTTTTAACAACAAGGTTACAACCAAGCTTTCAAGATGATTTACAAGGCAAAACTAAAGCCTATTTATAGGAAATTTGTGATGCTATATGAAAAAGGATGGTGGCCGGAAATTCAACCACTTGAAAGAAAAAATCTTTCAATTATTTGATGATATCTTTAAATATTCACAAGTGGTTGTCATATTGTTCCACTTGTATGACTCCGGTTTTAATTATTTTGTCATCATTTTCAGATCCATTTTGGCTTTCTAATCACTTTGAAAATGTGGTAGACTCAATTATCTTCAAAACGGTATCTCACGGGCCAATTTTCGAGTTCTAGAGCTCAAGTTATGGTCAAATGTTGTGCAATATATTGAGTGCAGAATTTTAGTACGAGTTTGTTGAGTCTATTTTCTCAATTTCAACATTTTCCCAATTCCTTTCACCTTGGATCATCTTTGGATTCAACTTCATTTGTGTCATAATTGCAATCACCACATTCAACATATCTAAGCCTGCAATTAACACAAAAATACAATTTTTTTTTTAAAAATAACTGAAAACATAACAAAAGTACTAAAACTGCAACATATTTAAAATACAAACAACAAAATATGAAATAACTAAAAACATACAAATTTTAATAAAACACTTAATAAACAATGCAAATGTTCGTACTATAGATACTAAAATGAGACTATATTAAGGACTCATCACACCCCCACACTTATATTTTTTGCTTGTCCTCAAGCAAACAAATCTCCAATGCAAATGTAGATGCAACCTAATATACTTTAGCGTCAACTGATGAGGAGAACACAAAGTTGTGAATGTAGAGTAAAATATCACTATTAAGAACTTAAATGCTTGAACATGGCCAAATAGAATGCTATTCATGACATAGGTGATCTCTAGAAAATTCTCACAGTCAAAAAGTGTAGGACAATGAAACTTCTGTGCTTATATGTGTGCAAATCACCTGTGTGCAATCTCATTAGCACATTGGAAAAGTAATAAACAATAAGTGAATGGCTATCATGAATTAATTCATTATTCACCTTTATATATAATTAGTTCCAATATAATAGAGTCACCAAGTCTTTTTAATTGGCTTATAACAGGGTTGAGGTCAAGGTATGATATTTTAATGAGGTTGACAATAATTGGCTTATCCTAAACTCAATTTACTTACGGATCAAAGTGAGCAAGAAGTATTAATTCCCATCTTCCCCTAGTGATCGTCCAACTCCATTATTTTCCAAAATATTCCTTATTTCTCCATTACCAAAGGATAAAGCATAAAACATAAGTATTTTTTTTCTCTTTTTTTATTTTTTTATTTTTCCTCTCCTTTTTTACAAGACACTAGTATTATTATTTTTTATTTTTTTTCAATAAAGAGAACATTTTTGTAGAAAAAATAGAATTTTATGCTTTAATCCTTCTTGTGTCTTTCTCATGTTAAAATTTATATACCTACCCCATTAATACTTATGCTCATAAAGATATGTCCGGTAAGTACTGAGCATATAAAGCAAACAAGGGTAAGGTTGGAGCTTTAAGCTCTGTAGGTAAAGATAAACAAAGAAATATTTGGTGAGTCAAGAAAAGGCTATAGGCTCAAAATCAGGTGTTCAAGGGAAATATTGTATGGTTGGCTCGAAAGGCTCAATCGATAAAAAAAAAGATTTAGATCATCCCCTATCATGCATTTGGAACTCTTATTATTATAAAAAGGTGAAATAATGAATTTTTTATGATTGGGTTCATCATTCACTTACCATCGATTACAATTATATGTACGTCCTATGAGACAGATGTTGTGTAACAAAGAAATCACAAATTCTAGAGATATCAAGGAAGATTCAAAGTGAAGCATCCAATGTCCTTATTCTTTCTAACTGTGAAACATCAGAGACTCTTTCTATAGACAAATCATAGCATAATTTTGACACATATTTAATCTTTCAAGTTTTTAATAGTGATGTTTTACTTTATATTCACAAATTATTTTCAACTCACAGAAATCAACTAAGTACATGCAACACTATATGCATACAAAAAAACTCAAGCATCGGACCAATAACTTTTTTTTTCTTTTTTATATATATATATTATTAAATTTTCAAAGTGCGTCTCAAGATTTACTTTACTCAGCCACTTTTTCAACTTAACTTCTCTTAAAAATTTAGACATCTAATAAAACATGTATTATAACTACTACTTTATAACAAGGTAAACAAATCATAATCAACAAGGTGTGTCTCAGTATAAATACTTACTCAACCACCTTTTACCTAGCTATGCCAAAAAGACCAAAGTGCGTTTTACAATTAACCAACAATATTAACTATAATCTATCATTTTTTTTCAATTTGACTTAACCTAATGATTTAACAAACGTCAAGTTTTTTTTTAGTTTTTTTCTACATGATTTTTATTATTTTATCCCCTACCCCCATCTAATTAGGACATTGTCTTCAATGTCAAAATTAAAAGTAGAAATTAGAGAATTTTACCTATTATGCTGCTACTGATTGTTAGAATTGACTTATAAAAAAATAAAGCAAAAAAATGTTAAATAAGATAATATCACAGTGATAAAGAACAATCCACATATCGCTTGTCTTCGTCTCTTTTCCTTTTCCCACGTGTACTTTCTATTAAATCAAGAAGACACCTGAAATCTTGAAGCTTTTCGTGTAGTTCTTCAATTGTTTTAGAAGAGATTAAGATTCTTCTTGCCTATAAAAATATAAATCCATTTTCAACAGCATTATCAAGAAAAGAAAGTAAACTATCAAAATAACCATTAATATTAAGCAAACTGATGAGTTTTTTTTATTTCTAGTCAGAGATGACCAGGAAGCTATGCAGGCAATTTCTTCCAATGTATGAATACCTCCAGGCAGAGCAAAGAATGCATCAGGAGAATGAATCATGATTGCTATTCGTTCTGGTATAGTATTGACTCGTACTTCTCTTTCGATTGTAGGTCTACACAAATAATATAAGTTCGTTGGAACTATTCCCAGAACTAAGCTTCCTTTCACATATGTTGTTGTAGCAACTACTCCTATTAAACCCATACATCCACCTCCATAAATAACTTCATATTTTTGTCTGGCCATAACTTCTCCCAATCTCTTAGTTGCATTTGCAAAAGATTCATATTTTCCTGGAAACGATCCCAAAAAACACAGAACTTTTGAAGACGTCTGGTTGAAGTATTTTCCATTTTTTATTTTGAAAAGAAATGAAGAACAATACAAATATATAATAAGTGGTAGATAAGCTGTCGGTAGAAAATGTTAAACCAAAAAATCAAAATGTCAAAAAGTAGAAACCAAATTTCGAACGATAAACAGTAAACATGCTATCATTAATGAATCCTACAACAAAGAGTGGTAGATAAGTTGTCGGTGGAAAATGTTAAAACGAAAAATCAAAATGTCAAAAAGTAGAAACAAAAATTCAAAAGGTAAACAGTAAACAACTGTCAATAATGAATCCTGCAGCAAAGAGTCAAAAATAATTACAACTGCAATAATGGTTCCTGCAACATGCAGTTATTCAAGATCACTCAAATCCAAATAGTAATTAAACATGAAGAAGAAGAAGAAGAAGAAGAAGAAGAAGAAGAAGAAATTATTGCAAATCAAAGCTTGAAAAATATTTATAGTAGTTGCAACTGTGGCTCACAGCTTTCTCTGGTTTTACGTCCAGAAACGACTTGAACGCTTTCTATGAGTCGAGGATTGGCTTCCCATCCAGTTTTCTTAAAAACTGGCAAACATTGTCTTTTATCGTCAGATTCCCCAAACGTTGCCATTCATTTTGAAATATCAACCATAAATCAAGAATTTGTCTCTGCACATCTCCACTAGGATGCGTCTCAAGAGAACTTTGGATATCCTCCAAATTCTCCTTACTCAGTCCATCCTTAACAAATATAATTTTGTCATCTCGATTTATGGAAGGCATCTCAATAGAACGACATTTTCCTGAACAAGTCCATCTTACTCATTTTTTGCAGTTTGATCCGAGACGTTTGGATCTTCTTTTTATTGCATATGTACTTCTTCCAGTACCAGGTAAATGTAAAAAGGAAGATATTCTCCATATCCTACTTTTGCTTCGATTAGCATACAAACATCAATAGGCATACCTTTGTGCATGAGTATTCTCAACCTTTCAAACCTAACTTTGTAAAGTTTCATAATCATGTTTCGTGGAATAGAAGAAAGATGTTTCTGCAATTTTGAGAGAACAGCATCTATTTTGAAAGAAAAGGAAAATGAAAAAGAAGTCAGAGAGTGGATTTGAGAGTAAACTGAGAAATGAATATACAATATTAGTTTTATGGGTAGCTGATGAACCGAAAGATTTCACAGAGTACCGTTATCTGCCACTTAACTGGAATTAAATTGCTAATAATAATTTAATATAATAGTAAATATAATAATAATAATAATAATAATGTATAATAATAATAATAATTATATATAATTACACCAAAATATTTTTAACAATGATCTAAAAGATAAAAAACCTCACCTTGATTGGCTTGATTTTCAATGAAAGGTTTAAGTTTGTGTCCATTGACTTTGAACATGTTTCCAGTTTTAGGATTTTCAATGTCAATTGCTCTATAAGGATAAACATGCTTACAACAAAAGGTCTACTCCATCTTGATCTCAATTTTCCGGGAAACAAGTGAAGTCTAGAATTATAAAGGAGAACATTTTGCCTAACATCAAAGGTTTTTCTTGAAATTCTTTTATCGTGAAAGGCTTTGTTTCTTTCTTTATAAATATTTGAATTTTCATATGCATCATCTCTAAGTTCCTCAATTTTATTAATTTGTAACTTTCGCAATTGTGCAACATCATCAAGATTAGAGGTAAACATTTTAATCGCCCAATATTCTTTATGTTCTAATTCCACAGGTAAATGACACTCTTTTCCATAAACTAGTCTATAGGGGGACATGCCCAATGATGTTTTAAAAGCAGTTCGATAAGCCCATAAAGCATCATTAAGTCTTAAAGACCAATATTTACGATTTGGGTTAATTGTTTTTTCCAAAATCTATTTAATTTCCCTATTTGCAAGTTCTACTTGTCTATTTGTCTGAGGGTGATAAGGGGTTGCAACTTTCTGTGTAATGGTATATTTATTCATTAAAGATTCAAAAACGTTGTTGCAAAAATATGTTACACCACCACTTATAATAGATCGAGAATTCTAAATCGACTTAAAATATTTTCTTTTAAAAATTTGATCACTGTTCTGTGATCATTATTGCGACATGGAATTGCCTCTATCCATTTTGAAACATAATCAATTGCGACCGAAATATGCAAGAAACCAAAATAATGTAAAATCAATTCCCCAATAGTCAAAAATTTCAATCACTAAAATTGGGTTTAATGGCATCATGTTTCTTTTAGAAATAGTTCCTAATTTTTGACAACTTTCACAATACTTGCAAAAATTATGAGCATATTTGAATAAGGTTGGCCAATAAAATCCATATTGTAAAATTTTTGCTGCAGTTTTCTTTGATGAAAAATATCCAGCACATGCCCCAGAATGACAAAAATTAAGGTCACTACTTACCTCATTTTTGGTATGTATCTTCTAAATATTTGGTCAGGACAATACTTGAACAAGTAAGGATCATCCCAATAAAATTTCTTTACTTCATTCAGAAACTTTCTCTTATCTTGAAGATTCCATTGAAAAGGAATTTTACCTGTGGCAAGATAATTAGCAATGTCAGCAAACTATGGTGTTACAGAAATACTTAAAAGTTGTTCATCAGGAAAAGTATCATTAATTAGAGTGGATTCAAAAGACGTGTCACAAACTAGTCTTGACAAATGATCTGCCACCACATTTTCAACTCCTTTTTTTTTATCACGAATGGTGATATTGAATTCTTGAAGTAAAAGAATCCACCTGATCAACCTTGTTTGGCATCCTTTCTGGAAATAAGATGTTTTAAAGTTGCATGATCGCTAAAAATAACAATTGATGATCCAACAAGATAAGATCTAAATTTATCCAATGCAAATACTACTGCAAGTAATTCTTTTTCAGTAGTGAACTAATTCATTTGAGCACTATTTAAAGTTTTACTTGCATAATATATGATATATGGTTTCTTATTATTTCTTTGTCCTAAAACAACACCAACAGCATAATCACTAGCATCACACATGATTTCAAATGGTAAAGTCCAATCATGCGGTCTCATTATAGGAGCAGAAATTAGCATGTTTTTAAATTTTTTAAAAGCATATTCACAATCTTCATTCCATTCAAACGCACTATCTTTTAATAAGAGATTACATAATGGTTTATAAATTGCACTAAAATTCTTTATGAATCTCCTATAAAATCCTGCATATCTTAAAAATGATCTTACATCCTTTACAGTCTTAGGTATTGGCAAGTTGGAAATTAAATCAATTTTTGACTTGTCTACTTCAATTCATTTTCTAGAAGCAACATGACCCAAGACAATACCATTAGTAACCATAAAATGACATTTTTCCAATTGAGAACAAGATTTTTTTCTTCACATCTAACCAATACCTTTTCTAAATTTGACAAGCAATCATCAAAGGAATCACCAAAATTAGAAAAGTCATCCATAAATACCTTAAGAATACGTTCAACCATATCACTGAAAATGCTTAGCATGCATTTTTGAAATGTGGTTGGAGCATTGCATAATCCAAAAGGTATAATTCTATATGCAAATATGCCAAAGAGACATGTGAATGTAGTTTTCTCTTGATCCTCATGTGCAATTGCAATTTGATTATATCCAGAGTATCCATCTAAAAAACAATAATATTCATGCCATGCAACTCTTTCTAGGATATGATCCATGAAGGGTAAAGAAAAATGATCTTTCCTAGTTATTGTGATAAGTTTTCTATAATCAATGCACACACACCAACCAAAAACAATCTTAGTTGGAATTAATTTATTATTTTCTTTTTTAACCATATTAACTCCAGATTTCTTAGGTACTACTTGAGTAGGACTTACCCATTTACTATCAGAAATAGGATAAATGATTCTATTATCCAATAGTTTAATGACTTCATTTCTCATTACTTCTTTCATATTAGGATTAAGCTTCCATTGCATTTGTCTACAAGATTTATCATTTTCTTCTAAATAAATATTATAAGTGCAAATTAATGGGCGAATTCCTTTTATGTCAACTAGGGTCCATCCTAATGCATTCTTATGTAGTTTCAAAATTTCTAACAACTTACCTTCTTGGAATGCATTAATCGTTGCATAGATTATAACTGGAAAAGTTTCATTCTTACCCAAAAATGAATATTTTAGGTGAGATGGTAATGGCTTCAGATCCAACTTTGGCGATTCTTCATTTAATGATACCATAGTTGTTGGTAGTGATGAAAGTTTCCCAAATTTTTGTATCCAATAATGATTATCATTTTCCTGCAACAGATTTTTTAGGGACATCATCAATTTCAGAATCAACAAAATAATTTCCTAAAGGATCAAAAAGTTTAGAAATGTTGATTTTTTATGAACAAGTTCATCGATAAAATCCACTTCATGTACTTCAAAATTCTCTACAGGCTGCTTACAAACATTGAACACATTTAATTCTAAAGTCATGTTCCCAAAAGAAAGGTTTAAAACATCGTTCCTGCAATTGATCAAGGCATTAAAAGTAGCAAGAAATGGGCGACCTAAAATAACAGGAATTCGTGCATTTGCATTTGAGACATGACTTGTGTCTAAAACAATAAAATCAACTAGAAAGTAAAATTTATCAATTTGAACAAACACATCTTCTACCACTCCTCGAGGAATTTTAATAGAATGATCAGCAAGCTGGAATGTAATAGGCATTGCTTTAATTTCACCCAAACCTAACTGTTGATATACAAAAAAAGGTAAAAGATTAACACTAGCACCAAGATCAAGCAAAGCACGCTTTATTCTAGTGTTACCAATAATGCATGAAATTGTGGGGCATCCAGGGTCTTTGTATTTGGGTGGAGTAAGATGCTGAATGATCGAGCTTACAATTTCTATTAAAAATGATTTCTTTTGCACATTATGTTTTCTTTTGACAGTACAATATCTTTCAAAAACTTTGCATGTGATGAAACTTGTTTAATTGCATCCAACAAAGGACTATTGATCTTAACTTGTTTGAAAAGTTCTAAAAATCAACATTTTTGTTTAAATTCTTTGTTGGTTGTAACCTTTGGGGAAAAGGAGCAGGAGTTACACATTTCTCTTTTTCTATGTCAATATTTTCAGACTTACCATCATTCTCACCTTTACATTTTGAAGGAGATGAAGATTCTTGAATTTTTTATGGAATAGTTTTATCAACATTGTTGCCACTTCGGAGGGTTGTGATAGATTTAACATCTTTTTGTTGAGTTCCACTAGAACAAGAAGCAAGAGATTGATTAGAAGGATTTGGAAGAGGTTGAGCATGAAACTTACCTTTTTCTTGAGTGCACAACGAAGCTGTCAATGTTGAAAGTGTTGTCTTGATTTCATTGATAGCTTGTGATGTTTGAATATTAAATTTTTTTGTTCCTGCATGAAAACTTGCAATGTCTCATCAAGACTTTTTACATGCAAATATAAATTTCTATTGAGGGTTATAAGTTTCAGAATACGGAGAAGGAAAATGCTTTGAGGATGTATTATGACATTTGCATGCTCATGCATCATTTCTTTAAAAAATGTAATGCTTAGAAATTCAAGAGTAGAGTGTCCTATAATATCACAAATATCACAACTGTCATGATTTTTCACTGAATTGACTTCTTTTATTTTCCTAGTTTCTATGGCATCGAGTCTTCTAGAAAAAAATAGCAAACTTAACACTTAAATCACCATCTTGGTTAAGGTGATATTTTCCTTTATTATGCACAAGTTTATGTTTAGCAGATCCTTCAGTAGAATTATCTGTGTGCCAAGATTGAGAATTTTCAGCTAAATGATTTAAGTAATCAAAAGCTTTTTCAGGTAGTTTACTCATGAAATCACCATTGCACATTGTTCCAACAAATTGTTTAGTTTTAGGAGTCAAACCATCATAGAAAAAACTTATAATACGCCATTCTTCAAAACCATGATGTGGGCAAGAATTTAATAAATCTTTAAAATGTTCCCAACATTGAAAAGCGTTTCATTTGGCTTTTGAATGAAATTTTGATTTTGTTTCTTTAAAGTATTAGCTTTATGTGTTGGGAAACTTTTTTTTTTAAATTGAGTTTGCATTTCTTGCCAAGCATCAATTGACCTAGGTTTCAACGTATTAAGCCAAAATTTTGCCTTATCTTTTAAAGAAAAAAGAAATAATTTTAACTTAATAATTTCATTTGAACATTGTTGGTCATTAAAAGTGACACATACATCTTCAAAATCTTTAAGGAAAGCATAAGCACTTTCACATTCCATGCCATGAAAAGTAGGAAGTAAAGATATCATAACTGGTTTAAATTGAAAGTTGTTTGCATTTGGGAGAAATATAAAACATGAAGGTAGCGAAGTTTGAGGGGATTGAAAGTAATCACGCATCGAGCGCACTTGCATATTCGCATTTTTATTGAGAACAAGTTGATCTTCAGCCATGGTAGATGAATTTGGAGGTGTGTCAAACAAATTTTTGAAAAAAAAAATTAAAATTATTTCTAACCAAACGACGAGAATTAAAATCACGCTGCCAAACTGACATAAAAAAACTAATATACATATTTATAGGAGGTAGAACCGTCCATTAAATATTATATATATAGGAGGTAGAAACGTCCATTAAATATAATATATATAGGAGGTAGAACCATCCATTAAATATAACATACATAGGAGGTAGAACCATCCATTAAATATAATATACATAGGCAGTAAAACCATCCTTTAAATATATATATATATATAAACTTGAATTCTAAATCTTACCTTCCCTGGCAACGGCGCCAAAAACTTGACCGACTCTTTTCAGTCGTATACCCAAGTGCAGGTTGTTGTCAAGTAATAATTCTTGGGAGTCCAAGGTCGAATCCACATGGAAGTTTTGTTTAGAAATTACAAGATAAAAAATAAAATAAAAATTTGCAAAGAGAATAATTGATTACAAAATAAATAACAGTATAAATAAAAGAAGCTGAGGTTTTGAGAATCCACTCTTGGTATTATACTAAGATTAATTGTTATTCATCTTATTACTCAATTGAAGTCCATATGATGAAATGAAATCCAATCGGAAGGTCCTGCAATAAAAGTCCAAAGTCCATTGTCCAGTGTCCAATGTCCATAATCAAAGTCCAAAGTGCAATAAACAATGTCCAAAAAATGCAAAGGTATAGCATATGGTGTTATATGGATTGGTGAAATTAAAATTAATAAACAAGACCAAGTGTTCATTATGCCAATTTGTTTTGTCTACTATAAATCAAGTTAATTATAACAAACACTTATTGTGCCAAATTACTTGTCTATAATGAAGCAAGGTTCTTAATTTACTAACATGAATATTAACCAACTGAATTTTAACATCATATACTAATTTAACATGTTTTAATATACGTTGAGAATTTCAAACTAACATTTAGTATATACCAAGAGCTTCATCCTTTTACCTCAGCAACTTGACTTAGAAAGACACCTTAACTTTAAAGAAAATAAAATTTGATTTACAAAAATCAAACATAAGACAGAAAATATAAAGATGAAAGAAAGAAAGAAAGAAAAATGATCTTGATTTTTTTTAACAACAAGGTTACAACAAAGCTTTCTATATGATTTACAAGGCAAAACTAAAGCCTATTTATAAAAAAAAAAAAATTGTGATGGTAGGTGGCAAAGGATGGTGGCTGGAAATTCAACCACTTGAAAGAAAAAATCTTTCAATTATTTGATGATATCTTTAAATATTAGCAAGTGGTTGTCATATTGTCCCACTTGTATGACTCCGATTTTCAGTATTTTGTCATCATTTCCAGATCCATTTTGGCTTTCTAATCACTTTAAAAATGTAGTAGACTCAATTATCTTTAAACGGTATCTCATGGTCCAATTTTCGAGTTCTGGAGCTCAAGTTATGGTCAAAATCGTGCAACATATTAAGTACAAAATTTTAGTACGAGTTTGTTGAGTCTATTTTTTCAATTTCAGCATTTTCCCAATTCCTTTCACCTTGGATCATCTTTGAATTCAACTTCATTTTTGTCATAATTGCAATCATCACATTCAACATATCTAAGCCTACAATTAACACAAAAATACAATTTATTGAAAATAACTGAAAACATAACAAAAGTACTAAAACCGTAACATATTTAAAATACAAACAACAAAATATGAAATAACTAAAAACCTACAAATTTCAATAAAACACTTAATAAACAATATTGTTCATATTATAGATACTAAAATGAGATTATATTAAGGACTCATCATTAAGCGATCGATTACTCAAAAGTTGGATTTTTTTGTTGTAACGAAACACATGTTAGGGTGCTAAATTAGATGAGAAAACAGGCGTCAACGCCCGTTCAACGGTTAAACTACACTTTTTCAACATTGTATCTTCGTTTAACACTCCAACACTCGTTAAAAAAGTATTATTGAATAAACCCTTAATCAAGATCACCAAGAAAGAATAATCCACTATGTACTATTAGGACCACTCCTTATATATGTTCAATTTGCTATATATATATAATTTTATATAATATGAAAAAAATTCTTTGTAACATGCATACAATGATAAATATTTTATTTATCAAGTTATTTAGTGATTTTTTTTATGTTTTGCTTGTCTTATATATAGATAAAAGTTGGCTCAAGATTTAAAAATTATTTTATGTTTAAGACAATGATTAAACCCACTATTATTAGTTAAAGTAAAAGAAATCTTTATTATCATATTTAAATCTCGTAGTTAAACAATACTTATATAACAAATATAAAAATATAGTTATAATTATTTAGGGGGCGGAGTCAAGATTTGAGGATGGGATAAAACATAAATGTTTGAAAGTGATAAGACAAATTCATAAATAACCCATTTAAAAAATTTATATATGAACAAAAATAAAAAAGAATTGGGAGGTTGAGGGCGCAAATGCCCCCCCACCCCCATATAGTTTCGTCCGTGTAAATACGGTTAATATATCACAATAGTTAACATTTTATTGAATTTAAAATTTTATTATATTTAATAATTTTTAAAAATAATTTTTAGTTTTAGGTGTTAGAGTTTAAAGTTTAAATTATTAGGTTTTAGGGTTTATAATTTAAAGTTAGCTTTTAGAATTTAATATTTATGGATTAGCTTTTAAAGTTTATGATTAAAATTTTAAAAATTAAATTTTATAGTATAAATATGCATGCTTTTGTAAAATAAAATTTATACCATCTGTATATTAAAAATTTACCTTTAAAAAATTGACACAAAAGCTTAATTAGATTAAAAAATCTAAGTTGAAAACTCACGCATTTTATTATGTACTAATAAAACTCCTATTTAAATTCTCGAAGTTCACACTTTCACAACCTTTACATTAGTCATCGTCATTTCATTAAACGAGGTTATTTTTTGTTGTTTAAATCTTAAGATCACTACTTTGAAAAGATAAACTTTGATTAATTAATTTGTAACTATGGGGAAATATTTAAAAAATCTTTTATTTTAAACCTCTACACAAGATACTAGAAATCTCTAGAATATCTAAGATACAATCTTATCGAGGAACAATAGTACCTTCGATAAGATAATTATTAAATACGCTTAGTCTACTAACTAACTCTATTAACTAACAACCATAATTAGTCTGTTGCATCCTTCATATCCAACTTGACACTCTTATTAAAGCTTTACTAATATAATCGTAAGAAGAAACTATTCTATCTCTCCAATATCTCTACGACGACCACTAGCTGTAGCTCTCAGTCCAAATCAAAAGGAGTGAACAGCCTAAAATGTAGACAACCACTGCCGCCCCTTTATCATCACACATATGTTAATTAGCTATTTTTTTCTTCTAAAAAGCATTAAGTGGGTGATAACGTGAGACTCTGTGTCATATCTTTATCTTAAAATTAAAAAATATAATTAATTAAAAATATTTATAAATTAAAATGTTTACGATGGACGAAAAAATTTCAGGGTTTCAACACAATGATACAAGTATCATATTTTGGTTGATGTATTAGGGACAAAAATTCTTTACCCTTTTTTGGTGCCTTTTTTTGCCCCAACACTAGAAAATTAAATTTTAAGTCATAACCCTAAATTTTTAAATCCTAAACTATAAACCTTAAGCCATAAAAAAATACACTCTACCCCTAATCCCTTGAACCTTAACTTTAAGTCTTAATATTAAACTTTAACCCTAAACCTAATATTTTAGTGTGGGCATAAATAGGGGCATTGAAAAGGGCATGAAATTTCTATTCATGTATTAGAAAGCAGTGAACAGTTTGTTATTTTATTAGATTTCATAGTAAAAACTAGTGATATCTGACAGTTTGTGATAAACCTAAAAACAGTCAGTCTTCATGAAATTGTTACAATTTTCAGGTTCTCGGAATCCAAACAATTATATACAACGAGATGGAGAAGTTTGCACTGAATTTGTGATTGTCCCACCTCCCTTCTATTGCTATTCCATTAAGCTCTATGCATTCGTATAGTTGAATTGGATTTGGCAGTGTGTTGATGTCACCTTTTTTTCAAGGGTAAATGGAGGTTTTGATGTGGGAAGAGGATACAAAAATGAATTGTGCAATAGTTTTATGAGTATTCACCCACACATTCATATATTTAGGATCTCAACGAAGTACGTTCAAACTTATGTTGCATAGCTAGAGGAAGTCGGGAGACTTAGCCCTCTCTGAAAATTTGAAATCCGTATATAATTTAGAAATTTATTAAAACACTTCTATTGAAAATATATGTTCCCCTATAATTTTATAAGTTTACCTCGCATAATTTTATATTCACCCCTAACATAAATTCCTGTATCTGTGTCGGCATGTAAACAGATTTATATCTTAACACAGTCACACAGATCCAAATTTATAAATAAATTTGAATATTGTAAATAAATTCAAAATCAGCACAAAGAGAACCTTACAAAGAAATCAATACATCTAGAAAACATCAGCATCACACCTCAACAAGAATGTTAATTTTCCATGATGAGAAAAACATCATCAGAAATAAGTCTGAGAAAGCCTTAATTTCACCAGAGTCGTGACTGAAGATGAGTAACCATGTTCTTATCTAGCTGGAAAGCCTTGGAAAGAACATCAGGATTAATGTGCGGTTTTGATCCGAACACAACATTTGCAATAGTTATAACACCTGGATTTTGGCTGCTAAGACCAGCAAAGGCAACTGCATTAGTCTTCCCTTTGTTGAACTGGAAGTGAATTAGACGATAGAAGAAGGAAATCGGCAAGAGAAAAATCCTAATATTTTTATCCGATTCGTGGATTCGATACACTTTTCGACGAAATAGAGGACGGATTCGGGCTCAAAGAGTTGATACGAAGTGGCGTGTAAAACTTAGGACCGAACGAATATTATCTACGATCGTCGACAGTGGTATCTGATGACGGTGGACGGCGTCCACATCATAGCACTGTATAAAAGAGTTATAGGTTTAGGAGTAAAGTTTAATGATGCTTTACGTAATTTACCCATTATTATTTTATTTAATCTCTAACTAATAAATATTTGGCTATAGTTTATCAGAAGTCCTTTATACTATATAAAAGGGTTATTTTGTTTCTCTATTATAGAACGGAACATTTTAATCCTTTGTATTACATCTAAAAGTCCATTTTAGTCCCTCAACTATAAAAAGCATATATTTTAGCCCTTGTATGTTTGAAAGTGAATATTTTGGTCTAAAATTTTTAAAGTTATGGTTTGTTGGCTTAAATGTTTTGATTTAAACACTCTTAAGCCCATGCCAAATTTAAAATTGAGAAAATTGATCCCACTTGAAATAGGAGAGTGATTTATTCAAGGGAAATATCTCATGCACTAGCAGCAGAAACATTTTATTTCTACAAGCGCTCTAAATTTAAAGGTTACTGATCCAGTTAGGGTTTATGGTTTATTGGGTTACGTTTATGTGCTTAGAGTTTAGGGACTGTGATTTTAATTTAGAGTTTAAGGTTTAGGTTTAAGTATAATATGTTATGGATTTAGGTTGACCTATAAGCCCTAAATTCTAACTCTAAATTAAAACCATAATCCCTAAATTTTAAGCAAATAAACCTAAACCGCTAAACTATAAACCCTAAACTAAATTTCTAACCCCTAAAATTAGGGCGCTTGTAGAAACAAAATAATTCCATCGTCAGTGCATGATATAATTACCGTTTATTCAATATACATTTTGAAAGTGAGTATAGATGATGTTGACAAACCGACCCCACTCCCAAGTAAACCAGGAGCCCCGGTAACCAATGTCATCTAAAGAACAAACATTCAACACCGATTGAAAACCCTCCATTTGTCTTTCACTGCAAAGTTGACCACCTGACTTTTCCGTGGAAAAAAGTAACTCGTTAAAATCACCGATAACCAACCAAAGAATATCCTGAATGTCATTCAATTGTCTCAGTAAATCCCAAGATGCCGCTCGATTAGACTCTTCTAGGGCACCATAGAACCCCGTGCATCGCCAAGAACGCCCCTCAAAATCTTCATAAAAAAGGATGTCAATGTGCCAATCAGAGTAAGATCAAAGAGAGACTTTGCAACTATTTCTCTATGCAATTGACAGACCACCACTCCTACCATTTGAACTTACATCAAACCCATACTGGTAGAACTACAGCGGGGTATGAATATATAGTGTATATTTATAACTACGTTCGTAATTGTAATTATAAATTATAAAAAGAACTCTAGCACAAGTATTATATTATGCTTACATTTGTAATCTAATTAAGCTTTTGTGTGAATTTTTAAATGACGATAAATATAAAAATAAATATAATATAAAGTATTATATATGATAGTTTCAAATTCAATAAAATATAAATTATTTTGATAACAATGATACTTATATTTTGTATTTGTTAAATATAATTACTTACATCATGAGACTTAGATAAGATGATAAGGGTTTTTCTACGACTAATAATTGAGAATTTGATTGTTGTCTTAGACATAGAACAACTTTAAAACTTTTTATGACTAATGTCTACTTTTATATAGACTCACAAAATACTACGGATTAGTCACTGATTTGATCCAAGTGTAATTCACCTTCTAAAATTGCCCTTAATATTTCAAAATATTTCAAAATTGTCATCCTTGTCAAATGACCAATTGGCCCTCCAACTAAACTTTATTTACTCACATGTCTAAAAAATGCCATTCCATAAAAATTGAACCAAATGGGTTCCAATCTAACCGGCCAACTCCCAAAATATCTTAGATTTTTATTTATGGCATTTATTCGTCCAAATATTCGAATTTCGCTCAATACGATTTCCAAATTTTCTTCTTTTGAACTTTATAGCCACTAATATAAGCCTTGTACGAAAAATCTGAGTAACACGAAAGTGTCACTACTAGGGGTGAACTATTCATTTACGGGGTTAGATTACATAACTTTTGGAAATTATACTTTGGTCCCTGAACTTTTCCAAAGTTTACACTTTAACCCCTAAACTTTCAAAAATTACATTTTGGTCACTAGTTAAAAATTGGGATATTACAATTTAGCTCATTTCTCTGCCTAAAACATCCATAAAAAAGTATTAAGTACGGCAGTTTATTAAGCAAGGGAAAAAAGAGTCGAGCGTCCTCGACAAACTCCCTCCAAGTCGTTCAATTGTTGTTGCAGGTCTCTCGCTCTGTCAGCCTCTCTTGATGGCGTCTGTCGTAAGGAGAATTCTCTAAATTCTACTCCGATGGTTCTCTGCAAGCTTCAGACTAAGACTGTTGTCTATATTCGCGCTCTCCTTAAATTGACGTCCAAGTCTCTCTTATATATGCAGTGAAATTAGGGCTTCAGTACCCTAAAGTGTACGTGGCTTCATTAAAGAAAGTCATTGATTTCCTACTATATTTAATGTTTCGTATCAGGGAGAAAGTCTACGTGGGTAAGAGTAGATTCATCTTCGACTCTTTTGTGCCTCTTCAGCTCCAGCCATAAGATATGCTCCTATCCTACTCCAGCAATCCTCCAACATCTACCAACATCCTGCACACTCACCACCACGAAACACCATATTTCCCATAAAAAGCACCAATATATATAACTCCCTATCTATATGAAAACTATATACAATCTAACCTAAATGCAACCTATATGGACTTGAAAACATGCAAAAGACACGTAAAAATGGCATACAAAATAGATCATTTACACACTCGTCACCTGCAAAAAACAATTCAGTTTTCTACCCCAAAACCGTGCCAAGGTTTCCCTTAAGCCCAGACATGTTATAAAATACCTTTAGGGCACTATCCCTAAAACCGAGCCAAGGTTTCCCTTGCAAAAGATTAATAGATCATCTGCGAAACACAGATGGGCCAGAGAAGTCTTCTTGCATTTTGGATGATAACTAAATACACCTTTGGCTACAGCAATATCCAACAAGCTAGATAAGATATTCATCATGAGCACGAAAATATAAGGACATAAAAGGTCCCCTTGCCGCACCCCCATTTTGCTTTCAAAGTATCCCACCAATCTGTCATTAAAGACCACTGAAAATCTCGAATAGGTGATACAAGCTTGTATCCATGTTCTAAACTTTTCAGGAATACCCAGTGCCTCCAACACCGTCTGTAAAAATCCCTAGTCAATAGAGCTTTGTGCAAGTCAATCTAGAGTGCACATTGATAAGTGTTCAAAAGTACTATTTTTCTTACCCTTTTTACTCATATTATTGTTAGACTTAGGCTCATATTAGTTGCATAGTTAGCCATTCATGCATTAATCCATGTTTCCTTCAATCGTTGAGCTTGGTTACATAACTTGGTGATTTTTGTGGAAATAGATGCTGCTTTGGTGTGTTTTTGTGTGTGTATGTGCAGGATCACTTGCCAAAGAAATGCCGAGCTAGTTGCCAGGGCAATGCATGAAGGATATGTCGAGCTAGTTGCCAGGGCAATGCATGAAGGAGACGCCGAGCCAGTTGCCATGGCATTTGTCGACAAAGACCAAAAGCAATATGGATGTCGAAATTCATGACTTTACAAGCCCAAGATGACATGGAGCAAGGCCCAAGCCCAAAGGAATTTGATTGCCATGCAGAGATTAAAGAAGAATTAAATTCCAAGAAGATAGGAGAAGTTCTAATAGAAATAAAATTATAATAAAGAATTATATTCTTTAAAGATAATTTAATTCCAACTCAAACTCCTCCTCAAAGAAGGACTTTAGCCTAGCCCTATAAATAGCAAGGAAATTCGACAAATCCAAGGGGAGAGCAAGAGTTAATTTCGACAACTCCAAGAGAGGAAGCAAGGGGAATTTTCGGCAAGCATCTAGGGCAAGGAATTTTCGACAAGCTTCATCTTTTCTTCCTTGTTCGATTGGGTTCATGCTAGGGATTGTTTATCTTGTGTTTCTTTGGAACCTAGCCATGAACTAAATTTACTTGGCTATGGTTATTGTGTTTTGTGGTTGTGAGAAACTATTGGTTTTTGTTTAGGTAATAAGAGTTTGCACTTTTCTATTTCAAGGTTTATTCATTCTTGGTTCTTATTATTGTTTGCGAGTGAATTGGGAGAGGATCTCGTGATTTCATCCATTTATCTAATATCGGGAGAGTTAGATTCAAGAAACGAATGAATATGATCTTTATTCAATCCAATGATGGTGAAGATTAATCCGGCTTAGGAATAAGTTAAGGATTTCAACAGCTAAGAGGAGCGCAAGATTGGTTGTTGTTCACCCTTGATTCACGCAGGGATGTATTATCGAGGCATGCACAAGTAGCTAGAGTTTCGACTTAGGGATAAGAAGAAACCATTGAAGAACGCTCCGCCGAACCTTGAGTAGTCGCCCAACTAGTCGCCCAGGCAACCATCAATTGGTTGCCAAGGCAACCCCGTCGTGCAAGTTGCCACGACAACTGAGTTGCCCGTGCACTCTTTTACCAAGACAATCCAATCGGCTATCACACCTCAACTCACGATAACCTAGCCTATCTCTTTCAATTGAATTCATCTTTTCTTTTACTTAATTGCTTTCTAGATTAGTTATTAGTTAAAACTTCTATAATCCTTCACTTGCGTTTTTACTTTTTACAGTGCAAGAGACTAGATTCTTGAAGTGGCACCAATCCCTGTGGAGACGATATCTTTTATACTATAACTTGCGACGTGTATACTTGCACATTTGCGTAACACTTATTACGCGCAACACACATCTTGGCGATATCGCGCTGCAAGAATAAGCCTTTACCAACTCTTTTGCAAGCAGTGTGTTATCCGCAATACTACGTCCTTTGACTAACATAGATTGACTAGGGGCAATAAGATTAGGAAAATATCTTGATAGTCTGCTAACCAGGATTTTCGAGATGGTCTTGTAGACCACTGTGCAACAGGAGATGAGCCTAAAATCCTTGGCCAAACTGGCATTGGGAACCTTAGGTATCAATGCAATTGAAGTGGCATTGAAAGCAGGCAGCAAGGCTGAAGTGTCGAAAAAAATACTTCACGGCCTTGGTGAAGTCCTCCCCCACTATATCCCAGGCATATCTGAAAAACTAACTCGTGTAACCATCGGGGCCCGGGCTTTTGTCTTTGCCAATTTGGAAGAGGGAATCTTTGATTTCAGCATTAGAAACTTCTCAGCATACATCATTAGCAGCATCCGCAGGGAACAAATTCCTCATGAGTCCTTGTAAGGTTTCAACGGAATATTGCTTAACTTGCATGTCAGGGGTACCAATTATTTCAGTAAAGAATGCCACCATTTCAGCAGACATTTCCTTAAACGTCTCCAGCCTTCGACCATCAGCGCCCATTAGAAGACGGATTGTATTCTTCTTTTTCCTAATATTCACAGCAGAATGAAAAAAAAATGGTGCCCTGATCTCCTTCCTGCAGCCACTGTACACGAGATTTCTGTCTGTAAAATTCAGTTTCAGCCTTCTCTAGCTCCCAGAGATCAGCTTGCAATTGTTTCTCTTTAGATGTCTCTGCCTGAGCTGGGTGGAGTAAATTAGAGATTTGGATCGCCTCTAATTGCTTCCTCTTCTCTGCCACCCTAGTTGAAATAGTATCAAAATGCTTGTGATTAAGATCCTTAAACTTCGGTTTGAGCCTTTTTAATTTAGCAAAGAGGACTTGCATAGGATTACGAGTTACCATCTCCATCCAAGAATCTTCAACCACTGTTCTGAACTCAGGATGCCTTGTCCAAAGGTTGATAAACATGAAGGGCTTCGACTTATGAGCAGCATTATCCTTAGCAATCCACAATAACCCAGGGCAATGGTCAGATATTCCCAGTGCTAGGAATTCGACCACTGATTCTGGAAATTCTCTAAACCAGACCTCATTAATCACCACCATGTCAAGCTTTATTGCCAAGAAAGCATCTCCCTCTTGCTTAGTAGTCCAGGTAAATTGAGGCCCGGTGTAAGGATGATTTAGAAGCTCCAACTCCTCCAAGCAGCCTTGAAAATCATTCATATCAGGAGTGCAATAATTCCCCAAAGTATCAAAATCTGAGCTCTCAGTAGGAGAAGCTATGATGTTGAAATTACCCCCAACAATCCAAGCAACCTCACCAAAAGAATTGGGTATGTCTCTTAGCTGAGCCCATAAATCCTTCTGCGAAACCCCATCATTACTTTTGTAAGCAGCAGTGATGACAGTTTCCTTTCCTAGTAGGTTGCCCGTTGCCCCTGATAGAAATAGACTGACTAGCGCGATGTATAACTGAGAAATCAAGATCTTTTTTCATAGGACCCATATGCGGCCATTCTCCACAGTACCACAATCAAAAAAATAATTTCAGTCATCTCCAAAACAAGCTACCACAGTATTAGCTTTATTACTTCCAAGTCCAACTCTAGTTTCTAGCAAACATAAAATATCAACATCTGAGCTACCCAGTCTCTTTAATACATTTTTTGTTTTTGAGGGCTTTTGAACCCTATATTCCAGAAACATACTGTCATGGGGCAGATTTAGAGTGTTTACCTCCAGCTGGTGAGACCCCAGCAAACTCCTTAGTCTGAGCTTTCTCCAAATGTGCCCTCTTTTTTCCCATTAAGCTCCTAGAGAAGGCTAGACACCCCCTGAGGAGCAACTCTAGGAGCTCGAGTCCCATCATTTTCCTTAGCACCCCTAGGTTGCACCTTGTCTTTGGGCGGCCGACCTCTACCCTTTTTTTTTCATAGAGGCCTCTAAAATTTTCTTATCATTAGCATCGGAAATTTCTAGCGAAGAAAGTACCTCCGCCATAACAGCAGTGGCAGTAGCTTCAGCTTGAGCCAATGCATCGTGTTCCAGAGCAGCAACTAGGGTAGTAGACACATCAGTGTGAGCCTCTTCCACAGCCCATATATTTTGCTTTTTAGACTGCAGGGAGGGAACCATGGAACGATCACACGAACGACAGTAAAAGTCCCATCTCTCAACATAACATCAATGACTTTCAGCATCTTAGCACCAACTTCAATGTCAATTCATACTTCAGCAAATTCAAGCCTTTCCTTTTTAGCAGTGATAGGGTCCATATAAAGAGGTGGATCAAATGGCACTAGCTATATAGCTCAACCCCTTTTTTTATAGAGTTCAAGAGGAATGTTATAGAGCTGCTCCCTTAATTTATATTTTATTCACGTATTATGCATGTAAAAATTTATATAAATTAAAAATATTTATTTATTTGGTATAAAAAAATTCAATTATAAATATATATTAATAGAAATAATATTCTAAATCGATAATTAATTTGATTCAAACATTATGTGTATAAAAAGATAAAATTATATTTTTAAATACAACAGTTAAATTATTTAACATGTACATCGTACAACAAGTCGTGTTACACTGAATTAGATATTCTTTCAGATTCTCAAATGTTTTTTTGGACTGAAATTGACACGATATTAATTATATTGATATTGAAATTTCTTTTGGATTCTCAAATGTCTTACACTAAATAAAAAGGGCAGTCGTTGTCGATTGAGTCTTGATACTATTGTTATCATTGATAAAAGATGCATTAATTGTATTACATTTATTGTTTTGAAAGTTGGATATTAAAAATATATTATATTATTAATTATTTCTTGTGTCACTTCACGAGATAGATGACCTAATGAATAGATGTAGCATTACTAGTCTTGGATCCTTCCTGCTCTAATTTCAAGAGACTTAAAGATGCCAAACTAACAGAACCTTGAGTCTTTATTAAAAAAAAAGAACCTTGAGTCTGCTGCCTGGGATAGGGGTGTTTATGGTAGGTTAGTCGTATCGTTTAGCTTAATCAGTTGGTTAACTGTTATAGCGGTTATTAACCGTAACCTAACAATTAATAACCGTTAAGAAATGGTTAACTGTTAATTTTGTAAAAGGTTAACCATTATAGTGGTTACCCGTTAAGAAACGGTTTGGTTACAGATTAACTTATAACCTATTACAAATTTCTTTTCAAATGTTCATTATTTCTTTTTAGAATAATAAATATATCTGTTTGATAGATGTTGTATTAAAATTTTCAAAAAAAAAAAACTCTAAAATAGAGAGATTTTAATCATAAACTTCATATTTAGTTAAAAAAGAGTACTTATAGGTTAATCTATAGGTTAACCCTTAACCATCTTTTTTAGCGGTTCGGTTAACTGAAACCGGTTAGCCTTAACGGTTAGATTAATTAACTTATAAAATGAACAGTTATACCAGTTAATAGTTACGGTTTATTTTGCACACCCTAACATGGGATCATATTTAGGCCAACTTGTTGACGTGTCTGGGCTTTGGAAGTTGGTCGAATTAAACTTGAGTCTTGGGTTTAGCCGAACATTATTGATGAACCTGGTTTGATTTTTTTGAAAACAAAGAAAATAAATCAAACCATATCAGTTTAATATCTTATACCTGAACCATTAAAATTATTTTTTTAAGGTAAAAGCCCATCACAGTACCTATGCTGCTGTTGTCTTCGCGCGTAGCTCAAGCGTTGTACTATTGCTCGGGCCTGGCGTACCCCACCCATTCCGAGTTCTGAGGAGTTTTTATTTCTACTTTCTGCTTGATTAATGTAAGTTTGTTGGGTGATCTTTCTGTTACTGTTTCTTAATGTTACGGACATGTATAGCTTGTTCTAGTGTTTTTTTTTTTTCTAGTGTATTTGTTTTGATGAAGTGTTCTAACAGATTCTTTCTTCTACGGTTTGCTTTTGGCAATGTTAGGTCTCTTCTAATAATAAAATTTATGATTATTCATATTTTTCACCCACAAACATTTCGAAAAAGTCGTTTAAATCCCAAAACTTTTATTATTTCTTTTAGTTTTCAAACTGTTATATTTTTATAGAATTGAACTAATTGATAAAAAAATATCAGGAAGTTTCTATAATCTTGTTTCCAATTTCGTGAACGGATCGACTGAGTTCTTGTATCTTCAACACCATCTCCCGGTTTCCCTTTAAACTCCAGATGTAACCGGCTATTTTCTTAAGAAAAGCCATGAAACCATGTTGATCACGATGTTTTGCCACATAAAGCATGTATTCATCAACGACATCCTCTATACTATATGCTAATTCCCTTATATATCTTACCCACGTCTTTACACTTTCATTGTTTTCTTCGGTGGCGGCTCTAGCATATGGTCTCTTAGGAAAGAGGAAATGAAGTCTAGCTCAAGCTTTATGTCTACAACTTCTGTATGAAAATCTCTCAGCAGTTGCATCTCTTCATTGAGAAAAGAAATCAACTTCTCAAGCACTAACTTTACAGCTACCTCCGTAATTTACACTAGAATTCAATGGTATAGGAAGAATAAGATGAGAAGAAAGTTGGTTATCCCACATTGAGAGGGTAAATTCTTTGGGAAGGGTATTTAAAGAGTCTTCCTTATTCTCTATTGTTGAATTTAGTTAAACAACTCTCTTACACGTGTGTGTCACTATCAGTTGATCAACTCGGTTTGTTGAAATATTTACACACGTTTTATATTTTTGGGGAAAATTTGGAATAATTTATGAATGTTTTAATCAGCGGTAATTTATCTGTTAATTAGAATAAAATCGAAATTAATCTGCTGATTAATTCTTGATTCTTATCAGATAATTTACGAGGCTTAATTTTAGCAGTTTGACCGGCCACTAATTTCGGAAATCAGTGTTTAAGACTGACTCAATTTGGGTGTACGTTTATTTAGAGCTACCGTATTAACCTCAGGAGACGACCGCCTACCGAAGCGATTACACACATCGAGACAAAATCGTTTCTAAGACAGTGGTTTATATCACGACACAATTTCTTTATCTGCTTTTATTTTTTTTGTTTATTATTATCCAGTCAGTGCTAACGGTTTTATCTTGCAGTAATCTATCAAAGCTCGATGCACTCAATGGGACCAATTATCGGAGATTGTCCTAACGGATAATCATATTCTTCGAGCAACATGATCTTGACCATGTGTTGCTCAAGCCGCCGCCTCAGTCACCAACGACTCCATCGTCCTTAGATGTTGCTTTCATCGTTGGTGGTGGTGACCCCACTCTGACCCTTACAAGTATAGTCCTGCATCCTGTAAATGTCCCTGCTTCTGCTCAAGTGTCCATTGACAAGTACGAGAAAGACAACAAAATTGTTAATGACTTTCTCTTAAGCCATATGTCAAACAAACTGTTTGACATGTTTCTTAAGGAGAGAAGTGTAAAGGCCATATGGGACACGTTGGAGAAGAAGTATGAAGTCAATGATGCCAGAATAAAGAAGTACGTGGTTGGTGAGTGGCTTAAATTTTAGATTTTTGACGACAAGCCGATCATGGATCAGGTCCATGATTATGAGAAACAAGTTTCCAATATCCTAGCTGAGGGCATGAAAATATACAAAGTCTTACAAGCAAATGTCTTCATTGAGAAGCTGCCCAAGTCCTGGTCCAACTACTGCTACTCTCTGAAACACAAGAAAAGGGTATTCGCAATTGGAGAGCTAGTGAGCCACATGAAGATAGAAGAAGCCAACCGACTTAAGAAGAAGTTAATTTCTTCTAATAATACTTCTTTAAGGCTAATTTGGTTGAATCTAGGTTTACTTTAGGGTCCAAGTCTCTTAAATCCATAAGACAAGGTGGCCAGAAGCAGAAGGTCAAAACCCAGAAGACTATCAACTTCAAGAAGCTTACGAAGGATAAGGCTCCATAAAAGCCTTTCAATTGCTATGTGTGTAGACGGGCTTGACACAAAGCACTTTTGCCAACAACAGTCAGACTGCCAGAATGAGAACAAACCACAACTAAACATTATTGAGAATGCTAACGATATCATAACAACGGTGGTTTCTGAAGTCAACTTGGTGGAAAATAATGCTAAGTGGGTTGTAGACACTGCACTTTCAGACATTTTTATGTCAAACGGGAGTTGTTCATCGAGTTCAAAGATGTGAAGAATGGTGAACAAGTGTACATGAAGAACTCTAGTAGTTAAGAAGTGCTAGTCAAAGGGAAGGTTTTACTAAAGCTGGCATCTGATAAAACTTTATACTTGCATAATGTTCTGTACGTACCTGCCCTGAGTAGAAATTTGATTAGTGGTGGCTTACTCAACAAGGCGATCATTAAACTGGTTTTTGAAGCAGATAATTTTGTACTTTTTCAAAAGAGGGTTTTTGTTAGGAAGGGTTTTTTAAACAGAGGTTTATTTGTAATCGAAACCCAATTTAATGAGAGTAATAAAACCACCACTTCTATTTATATTGCTAAAACTTTTGATATGTGGCATGCAAGATTAGGACATATGAACTTTCATTCACTAAAGAAACTTATTAAAATGAATATACTTTCTAATCTAGACGAGAAAAGCTTTAACAAATGTGAGATTTGTTTAGAAGCCAAGTATGTTAAACCTCCTTTTAAGACAATTTCTAAGAGGAAACTGAAATTTTAGAACTTATTCACTCCGATCTAGCAAACTTTAGAAACGCTAAAAGTAAGGGAGGTAAACACTACTACATAACCTTTGTAGATGACTTTTCAAGATATACAAAGGTATATCTTCATAGATCTAAAGATGAACCTGAGAACTTCTTTCTTATTTATAAGACATAAGTTGAAAATTAGCTTGATAGGAGAATAAAACGGCTTATATCCGATAGAGGTGGTAAATACGAGTCTATTTTCCTAAAAGAGTATGTGAAAAGAATAACATAATTCATAAAACCTCCGCCCCCTATTTTTCTCAACAAAATGGCATAGCTGAAAGGAAAAACATAAACATAACTTTAAAGGAGATGATGAACTCATTGTTACTAAGTTCTGGGTTATCCGATAACATGTGGAGGGAAGCCATTCTGTCTACAAATTACATGTTAAACCGAGTACCTCATAAGAAATTAGATTATGCCCTATACGAGTTGTGGAAAGGTTATTCACCTAATTTGCAATACCTAAAAGTGTGGGGGTGTTTGGCAAAAGTTGGTTTGCCTGACTTTAAGAAGTCCACCATCAGTCCCAAAACCGTTGATGCAATGTTTTCCGGGTATACTTCAAATAGTGCCACATACAGATTCATATATCTGCATGACTTCTCTATTTGTTCTTGCCAAGGATACTCTAAAAATAGAACTAGAACCTAGAAGAAGTAAAAGACAAAGGGTAGCCTCTACCTTTGGTCCAGATTTCCTAACTTCCTTTATCTCTGAAATAAGTGATGTAGACTCAATTTATGTTCCTATAGCTCAGGCTTTTATTTTAGATAAGGATCCAAAGTTGTATGATGAAACTATAAGTTCAATTAACGTTAGTTTCTAGAGAACCGCGATAAATGATGAACTAGAGTTAATAATGTCTAATCACACATGGGAGTTGGTTGAATTGCCTAGAGTATTTAGACCTATTAACTCTCAGTGGGTCTTTAGAAAGAAACTTAGACCAGATGGGTTAATCCAAAAATATAAGGCAAGACTATTATTCAAAGGGTTTACTCGAAAGTTTAATATAGACTTCTTTGACACATACCCTTCTATCACGAAAATCTCAATGATACGTGCCTTGCTTGCGATAACGTCAATTCATAAGTTGCGCGTACATCAAATGGATGTAAAGACTGGATTTTTTAATAGAGATCTAGACGATGAGATATATATGGAGCAACCACTTGGTTTTGAAACACTTGTCATGGAAGGCAAAGTGTGTAGACTTAAAAATCCACTTTATGGCTTTAAGCAAGCTCCAAAATAGTGGTACGAGAAATTTCATAAAACCATTTTGAGTTTTGGTTTTATTGTAAATAGAGTGGATACATGCGTGTATTAAAAAATTTTTGGTACTGATTGCATCATTATATGCTTGTACGTTGATGACATATTGATATTCAGTACTAACGTTGAATCCATTAACAAGACGAAAATTTTCTTGTCCACTAAATTTGAGATGACTGATTTAGGAGAGTTTGATGTGATCCTAGGAATTAAAGTTAACAAAACTGAAAAATGATTTTCTTTGGATCAAACACACTATATTAAGAATGTGTTAAATAAATTTGACAGTTTAAATGTCATCCTGTTAGAACTTCTTATGATTCTAGTATACGACTCCTTAAAATTAAAGGACATAGTATTTCCCAACTAGAGTATGCCAAAATTATTGGGAGCCTTATGTTCTTATTGAACTATACTCAGCCTAATATTACATATACGGTGAGTAGATTGAGCAGATATACTCATAATTCTAGTGGTGAACACTGGATTGCTCTGAGACGCTTACTTAAGTATCTTAAGGTACTATAGATTAGAAACTCGAGTTTGTTGGCTATCCTTTGGTCTTAGAAGGATATTGTGATGCCAACTAGTTTACTGATAATGATGAATTCATTCCAAAAGACAAGCTTGTTCGAAAGCTTATCTATTCTCTTCCTAAATTATGGGATTCGAAGAAGACTACCATCATTGAAGCCAAGGATCTTAAGACCTTGAAACTTAATGCTCTCGTAAGGTCACTTCTCACTCATGAGCTTATGAAAAAAGGAAGAAAAGAAGAAAGTAGAGAAGAAGATTGGAATTGCTCTCAAAACATTACAAGAAGAAAGCAGTTCTAGTGAAGAAGATGATGAAGAAATGGATATGTTAGCCAAGAGATTCACAAGGTTCATGAAATCCTAATGTGAAAGGAAGTTTCAACGGATAGAGGGTTTCAAGAACAAGCCAAAAGAAGAAGAGAAAGACCAAATTATTTGCTATGAGTGTAAAAAACCAGGACACATCAAGTTCGATTATCCCCAATTAAAGAATAAGAGTTTCATGAAGAAAAAAGAAGCTCAAGGAATATGTAGCTACTTGGAGCGATGAAGACTCATCCGATGAGGAGTAGCAAAAGGTAGCTAGCTTATGTCTTAGATATTCGAGAAGGATCCTAAGGTAACCTGTAATTTATCTACATTTGGTATTGCTATTAATGAGCTTCAAGAAGCTTATGATGAATTAAAAAAGGTTTATGACGAATTGGTTCTGAAGTATAAAGAATCTATTTTGAAAAACAAGAAAACTATTTCAAATTTAAAAATCCAAAATAATTCTTTATCTAAAACTAATGTGTAACTTGAAAGGAAGTTTGAGGATATGCAAGCAAAATAAAAGGATTTTGAAAAGAAAAATCAAGACTTGCATAATCTACTTTCAAGAGTCTATGATGATCACCAAAAGGAAGTAGGTGATCTTAAAGCTTCTTTAAGCAAAGTTGGGACAAACCATTTTGAAAAAGGAAGTAATTCAAAACCTAACTATGTGACAAGAAACTTTAATGGTTACAAGCATAGAAGCTTACAAAGGCCCTCTAATGGTAAGAGAGTTAGAAGTGTTTGGGATCCTAAAAAACTTGTAGCTTCTAACAATGTTGATTCTATTGCTTCTTGGATTCCCAAGGGGACCAAGATTTTGGGAGCTAATACTCATAGACCCACAAGAATTTGGGTACCAAAAATCAAGACTTGATTCTATGTTTGTAGGGGGCATTGCTACAAGGCCCAATCTTCAAGTACAAATTCATGGTAGCTTGATAGTGGATGCTCAAGACACATGACCGGTGACAAGAGTCAATTCTTGGAGCTAAAACCAAAAAGTGGATGAGTAGTGACTTTTAGCGACAACTCCAAAGGCCATATTGAAGGAAATGGTTTCATTGGTAATCGCTCTTCCATACTTATAGAAAATGGTTTGTATGTCGACGGTCTTAAGCATAATTTGTTAAGCATAAGCCAATTGTGTGATAAAGGTTTTAACGTCATGTTTAATTTGAATGGTTGCAAAATCATTGATATTGCATATAATAAAATTGTGCTTATTGGTCATAGAATAGGAAATATATACATGGTGCATCTAGATGACTTTCATATTTCAAATGCATGTTTTGTTGCAAAAGATGAGCATGATTCTTAGTTGTGCCATCGAAAACTAGGACATGCTAGCATGTGTGTTTTGGAAAAATTAATTTCAAATAATCTAGTAAGAGGTTTGCCTAAAATCAAAATTTCTCTTGATAAAATTTGTGATGGATGTGCTAAAGGCAAACATATAAGAGTTTCTTTTAAATCCATTAATGATGTATTAACAAGTAGAATTTTACAATTGATCTATATAGATCTTTTTGGCCCTATTAGGACTATGAGCTTGGGTGGAAAATAATATGCATTTGTTCTTGTTGATGATTACTCAAATTTACTTGGGTTTTATTTTTAAGTACCAAAGATGAGGCTTTAGAAAAATTTATCACATCTTCAAAAGCAAAACAAAATGGTGTTGGTTACTTTATTTCTCATGTTAGGAGTGACCATAGAACCGAATTTCAAAATCTTGGTTTTGAACAGTTTTGTAACTCAAACGGATTAGCCATAATTCTTTGGCTTCTACACACCTAAAAAAATGGGGTTGTTGAGACGAAAAATTGAACTTTAGAAGAAATGGTTAGAACCATACTTTGTGAAAATAATTTGCCTAAGTATTTTTGGGTGGAAGCCACAAATATCGCTTGCTATATTGTTAACTGTGTAATGATTAGGCCATTTTTGAAGAAAACACCTTATAAGCTTTTCAAAAATAAAAAGCCTAACATTAGCCATTTTCATCCTTTTGGATGTAAATGTTTTGTTTTAAATAATAGAAAAGACAATTTCGGCAAGTTTGAAGCAAAAAGTGATGAATCTATTTTTCTAGGTTACTCTTTAAACTCTAAAGCCTATCGAGTATTTAACAAAAGAACTTTAGTATTTGAAGAGTCTATTCAAGCTATTTTCGATGATAACTTCCTTTCGAGGAAGGATTCTTGTGATGATGATGTAGAACTTTGGATGCCAATGATGGTGGAGGACAATCATCAAAGGTAGATGAAGTTCCAACAAAAGAAGAACAACAAGATCCACATCTAGAAGCCTTGAAAGACATGTCTATAGAGGAAAGGGAGGTCATCTACCCAAGGGAGTTCAACTATTCCAAAAGTGGTGAGATTTTGGGTGATCTATCTAAAGGGGTAACCACTAGATCCTCTCTTAGAAATACAAGTAATTATGTTTTACTTATCTCATGCATTGAGCCTAAAAATATCAAAGAAGCATTAAATGATGATTATTGGATATTGGCTATGCAAGAAGAGTTAAATCAATTTGAGAGAAGTCAAGTATGGACATTAGTTGATAGGCCTAGTAATAAATCTACTATATGTGCTAAATAGATTTTTAGAAACAAACTAGGTGAGAGTGGTAACATAGTGATAAAAAAGGCTAGACTTGTTGCTCAAAGTTACACTCAAGATGAATGAATTGATTTTGATGAAACCTATGCACTCCCAGCTAGAATGGAAGCTATTAAGACGTTGCTTACATTTGCATGTTATCATGAATTCAAGCTTTTTTTCAAATGGATGTTAAAAGTACTTTTCTAAATGGCTTTATAAATGAAGAAGTGTATGTAGAACAACCACCAAGTTTTGAAGATCCAAAACATTCAAACCATGTTTTTGAACTTTTAAAAGCTTTATACAGTTTGAAACAAGCTCCTAGAGCTTGGTATGAAAGATTGTCAAGTTTTCTAATAGAAAAGGTTTTGACAAATGGAAGGTTGATACTATAATTTCTATAAAAATAAAAGGCAATGATATTTTAGTAGTTCAAATTTATGTTGATGATATCATTTTTGGTTCTACTAATGAATCTCTTTGCCAAGATTTTGCTAAGTTAATGCAGGTGAGTTTGAAATGAGCATGATAGGAGGAGCTCTCATTCTTTTCGAGACTCTAAATGAAACAAAGAAAGGATGGCATTTTCATCAATCAAGCAAATTACATCAAGGATATGCTCAAGAAGTTTGGGTTAGAGAATATGAAGCCTCAAGCCACACCAATGAGCTCTTCTACAAAGCTTGACAAAGATGAAGGAGGTAATATGTTGATCTTAAGCTTTCTAGATCTATGATAGGATCTTTGCTTTATCTTACCGTATACTATGTTTAGTGTTTGCTTGTGTGCTAGATCTTAAGTTAGTCCTAGAGGATCGCATTTACAAGCCGTTAAGAGAATCTTTAGATACCTTAGAGACGCTCATTATTTAGGTCTTTGGTATCCTAGATACTCATCCTTTAGTTTGCATGCTTATTCGAATGCGGGTTATGGAGGTTGTAAGATAGTTAAAAAAAGTATCTCCGGTACTTGTCAATTCCTAGGTAACATGTTAATCTCATGGTTTTTTAAGATGAAAAATAGTGTTGCACTATCTACCACCAAGGCGAAATATATTTCGGCCAGTAGTTGTTATACTTAAGTCCTTTGGATGAAACAATAACTCTTAAATTATGGAATTGATGTAGGTATTATCCCTTTAATGTGTAACAATACTAGTGATATTTGTCTCACTAAAAATCCCATCCAACATTCTAGAACAAAACATATAGAAGTAAAACATCATTTTATTAGAGATCATGTCTTGAAAAATGATGTAGTTCTAGAGTATGTAGATACCTTGCACCAATTAGTGGATACCTTCACCAAACTTTTAGATAAGGATCGTTTTTGGTCTCTTAAGAGAGAGCTAGGGCTTACTAGCCTTTCTTGAACCTTAAAGCCTTTGTTTTTATCTTAATTTTGCTTGAATTTGTATGATCTTCATGTTTGTGTGATCTTCTCCTTAAATGAATGTATTGATGTCGTTAGGGGTAGTATGTACCTATTTTTATCCATACATGTTCCCCTCATATTATAATCATGTATATCGATACGAGTAAAATTGAATTTTGGGTACTTTGCAGCCAAAATTGTCAATTTTGGTCAGAGAGTATCTGTACAGGGATAGCTATACGGAGGAAAGGTAAGCTTGTATGCATATGGAGAGGGTCATAATAACACCGATGTGATCACAAGTACTTTTACCTCGCAATCTTTGTCTTTATTTTCTTTAGTTGATTCAGATTCCACACATTCATACATCCTGAGTGAGCATGCATAGTTATTAGATATTCCTGTTAAGATTTTGAATGTGGGTGTCTTAGTAACTTGTTCTCTTGGGGAGACCGTTACTGTTAGAAGAATATATAGGAGATGCATGTTGGTTGTTCAGGACCATGTGTTTGTTGTTGATTTAGTGGAGTTTCTATTTTATGGTTTTGATGTCATCTTAGATATAAATTGATTAAGCGAACATAGAGTTGTGGTTGATTTTAAAACCAAAAGGATTTCTCTGAGGCTTACCGACGACTATGTTGTTGTTGTGATAGGCAAGAATACTAAATTCTTGTCTAATATTGTTTTGGCATTACAAGCTAAAAGGCTGATGAATGAAGGGTGTCAAGCCTTTCTGGCTTTTGTGATAAATTCGAATAACAAAGGGGTTTGAGTACTGGATATTCAGACGGTATGTGATTTTTCAATAGTGTTTCCAGAAGATTTGCCTGGGTTGCCACCAGATAGAGAAGTTGAGTTCTGTATTACTCTAGTACGACTTTAGTTTCTATTTCCCCTATCTCATAGCACCGAAGGTGTTGAAAGAGTTAAAAACGCAACTTCATGAGTTGTTGAATCGTGGTTTCATCCATCCAAGTGTTTTGCCTTGGGGTGCACCAGTGTTGTTCGTAAAGAAGAAGGATGGAATTTGTGACGCCCCGATTTTGGGCCTAGCAGTTTTAAGGCTAGTTAGTCGGTCTGGTGGATCGAGTTAGAGATTCGAGTCAGATTTGGGAGAAAATATTTTTCTAAAAGATAAAAATATGGAAAAATGTTTAAAAATAATATTTTACTATATTAAAAATATTGGTGAAAGCAATTTTATAAAATGAGCTTTGGAAGGGTAACATTTTGGCTAGTGACCAAAATACAAATTTTGAAAACTATTTTTAAAGGTGACTATTTTGTAAAGAGTCAAAACTTTGAATCTTTAAAGAGCTATTTTAGCATTTGGTCTAATATGATTTTTCTCTTAATTAGGATTATTTTTAAAAGAGTTTTAATTAAGGGAAATTAAAAAGGATTTGGTTAAAAGGTAGTTATTTTTTCAAATCACAATTTGACGTAACTTTCTTCGTCTCATATTTTCTCTCAAAATACTCTCAGCCAAACACTCTTTTTCTTATCAGAGATTCAAGGTAATGATCTTATTTTCTTTACTCTTTGATTTGTTAAATGATTCTTCAACTCGTTTTCCAAAAATCTCATTGAATCTCATTGTTTTTCAAAAGGAAAACATCCAATTAAGGGGAAACTCACTCATTAGAGGTAATTTTCGTTCTTCTCCTCTAATGAAAGGTTCTTTATTGAAATTACCAACTTCTTAACTCTTTATATATGTTTTCTAATGAGTTTTAATTAGTTCTTAATTATGGGTTTTAATTGAGGTTTAATTGATGGAATCTTGTGATTTTCAAATTAGATTTGTTTTTCTAGGATTGATGATTGATTTCAATCTTATTTGGATGTATTAAAATGTGGATAAGTTGTTTTTAACAATAGAATCCCGAAATTGGTTGAATTTCTAATTGTTTAGGTTGTTAGTTAAGAGTTTTTGGGTTGCTTTTGGAGTTTAATCTTTGCTGGAAGTAAAAGGATGTTGTAAAATGGTTTTTAGATGCTATTTGATGAAGCTTGATGTATTGAATCGTTATATTATGGCTGGGTTAAGATTGAGAAGTGTTTGAGGTTGATTTCTGTAAGTTTCGGATGAGTTTTGTGTGGGCATCTTGAGAGCTGCGGGATTTTGGTTTGAAACAGAGAGTTAGATGCATTTTAATGCATGTTTCCTCTGGTTTTGTGTGGCCAAAGCAGGGGATAATCAAGGTGTAGCATCTTAAGGTGGTTTGAGGCTTGCCAAGAGCTTGTTTCGCGATAGCAAGCAAGACGAAGTGAAATCGGTGAGTGGAAACGGTCTTAAAAGTCTTTTAAAGGTTTGAAAGTGGTTTTGGAAGTTTAGGTTAAGTTTGAAACACTTACCTAAGCTTGAAAGTAAGTTTTCCTCCTTTGCTCTTTAATATCGGTTCATATATGAGCATGTGTAATTCATGTTTTATTCATAAACATGGTTTGTTTTACTTACTGTGAATGCATGATTTTAAGTACATATGCAATGGCTTAAAAGTATATTAAATGCTAGTGAGAATTGATTTTTATTCCGGTCTGGAATGTGATTATTATGGCAATGTGATTTGCATATGTGGGGATTTTGTGTAATTCATTGTAAAATAGTGAGTAAATGGTTTCAGAAATGATATATTGGCTACGTGACAAGGTGAGAAAACATTCGAATATAGTTGGCATGCCATAGGATAAAGTGCACTATAATATGTTTAAAAATCGATCGTGGTTAAGGGTCCTTGAGGTATAGCGGTCGGCTACTCAGACTATGTTGTTATCATTTGGGTTGAGCGGTTGGTTCCCCTTGTTGATGTAAAGCTTGCAGTTGGCAAGGTTGTAAACTCATGCGGTCCGCATGGGGTAGTCTTGATGATGGTTAATCATTAAAAGAGATTTGTGTATCCGACGTGTAAGGTTAACGGTCGGTTAACTAAAGATTAACGGTTGGCTAATCAATGATAGTGGTCGACTATCCAGGGTCACTATAATTGCCAATATATGAAAGTTCAAATGTTGAATCTATTTTTAATGCTTTGGGATTTAAGCATGGTTTTGTATATGATGCTTTGAAATTCAAGCATGGTTTTGTATAAAATGCTTTGGGGATTTAAGTATGTGGTTTATAATGTTTTGCATATGGTCGATATGCATGTTTTGAATTGGAATCATTGGAACTTGCTTAAGTCATAAGCATGGTTTGAAAACAAGTATTTAGTTTTCAAGGGTCTTAATGCATCATTATTTTAAGAGCATTCTCACTAAGCAAGTGTGCTTACGCTCTCTTTTTCCTAATGATGCAGAGTGATAAGTGTTCAAAAGTACTATTTTTATTACCCTTTTTACTCATATTATTGTTAGACTTAGGCTCATATTAGTTGCATAATTAGTCATTTATGCATTAATTTATGTTTCTTTCCACCGTTGAGCTTGATTGCATAACTTGGTGATTTTTGTGGAAAAAGATGCTACTTTGGTGTGTTTTTGTGTGTGTGCATAATCACTTGCCTAAACAAGGCTAGAACCAGTTGATAGGGCAGTGCATGAAGGAGATGCCGACGTAGTTGCCAGAGCAATGCATGAAGAAGATGCCGAGCTAGTTGCCAAGGCAATTTTTGACAAAGAATAAGGTGATATGGTAGTCGAAATTGATGACTAGATAAGCCCAAGATGACGTGAAGCAAAGTTAAATCCCAAAGAAGTTTGATTTCCATGAAGAGGTTAAAGAGAAATTAAATCCCAAGAAGATAGGAGAAGTTCTAAAAGGAATTTAAATATAATAAAGAATTATATTATTTAAAGATAATTTAATTCCAACTTAACTTCCTCCTCAAGAAGGATTTTGACCTAGCTATCTCCTATTTAAATGACCAAGCCGTCAAAGATCAAAGGAAAGAAGAGAGGATTTTCGACAACTCTAAAGAAGCATAAGGGGATAGATTTTGACAAGGGAGAAAGCTTGGAGGGAGAGTTCGATTGAGAGGTTTTCCAATGAGGGCTGATCGATGTATATCTTTTGAACCCAACCATGAACTAACTTGATTGGTTGGGGTTATTGTGTTTTGTTGTTGTGAAAAACAATTGGATTTTGTTTAGCTTTTTGAGTTGCAATTCAATTTTCAAAGTTTGTTCATTCTTGGTTCTCAATCTTGTTTGCGAGTGAATTGGGAGAGGATCTCGTAACTTCATCTACTTATCTAATATCAGGAGAGTTAGATTCAAGAAACGAATGAGCATGGTCTTTATTCAATCAATTGATGGTGAAGACTAATCCGGCTTAGGAATAAGTTTAGGATTTCAACGGCTAAGAGGAGCGCAAGATTGGTTGTTGTTCACCCTTGATTCACGCAGGGATGTATTATCAAGGCATGCACAAATAGCTAGAGTTTCGACTTAGGGATAAGAAGAAACCATTGAAGAACGCTTCACCAAACTTTGGAAGTGAATGCTCAATTGCCCAGGCAATTGACCCATCCTTAATTGCCCACGCAATCGCAGGAGCATTGCCCAAGCAATCTGATCAGACAACGAGGGGGAATTGCCCTGGCAACCGACCAGGCAACACGGCATAATTGCCATGGCAATCAACCAGGCAATTGTAACCAAATTGCCCTGGCAATCGACTAGGCCATCATAACAGAATTGCCCTGGCAATCCGGCTGCTACTCAATCACCACGATGAACCATTCGATCATCACTCCACAACTCACGATAACCCGACCTACACTCTCTTATTTGATTACATCTTTATTTTATTTACTTGATCTTTTATTTTATTTGTTAGTTAGAACTCCTACAATTATCAATTGTGTTTTTACTTTTACATTGCGATAACTAAGGCAAAGTGGCCCAAACCAATCCATGTGGAGACGATACTCGATACTTATCATATCACTTTATTACTTGCGACGTGTATACTTGCACAATTGCGTAGCACTTATTACGCTTAACACAGAGCATTAAGGCTTGGGGCTGCAAAGGCAAAGTCGTAGTGATCCAAGAGGCAAAGCAATTTTGAGTATGAACTAGGTTTATGTTTCCGATTAATAAGGCAATGTGTTCGCCATGGTTTTGGGGATTTGTAATTATATTTTACCACGGATTTTGAGCATATTTTAATGCTGCATTTTGGATTAGAATTGTTGTTGACAAGCATGTTAGTAGTTGTTACTTTATAATGTTTCTAGGTGAATGCCTAGGTTTGCATCTAGTTAGCATTGTTTGGTTGCCATGCTTGGATGCCTTTAACATGTTGGTTTTGCTATTATGGACATGTTGGAATGTTGCTTATGTTGTGAATAGCTTAATTGAGTGTTTTGGTATGTTTGTCAAAGTGGGTTAGGGAGCTTGCCTATAGAATGATCTTTGGAAGCATATGTTTTGCTTTGGGTGCTAAATCTTAGTGCAAGTGTTAGTATTTGAGTTAATGGATAATTGTATGCTCGTATCTGTGTTGCTAAGAATCAAATGCATCTAGTTTTGGGTGGAAAACCAGCTAAAATGACATTATAGGCCTAGGCGTGCCTATACGCCGGAGACCGTATCAGTATAGCTAGGCAATTGCAGACATATGGGATCGGTACGGTTAGGCAAAATAAGCTTAAGCGTATCGTTATGGTTTTATGCTACTAGAAAATACTTTCTGGGATGGATCCCGTGTACCGAAACACCTGTAACCCGTATTAGTACGACATTTGACAAATTCCAAATCGAGTTTTAATCTAACGTGGCGTACTGAGACAGCATATAACATATCGAAACAGGGTTGTTAGGCCATATTGATTTGGTTAGTGGCGTATCGATATAGGTAGCCATTAAATCTATTAATGCAATGGAAAGAAGGTTTTGTTTCTTCCGTTTTAGTCCCTGAGTCTTGTCTTAGCAATTTATCGAGTTTGAATGGTCGGTTTGAGTTGGAAATTGGCATGCAAGTTGGTAATCTGACTAATTGAGGATTGGTAATTGTAATTTCACCTTTGGCCTTGTAATTTATCAGTTTTACATTTTGGTCCCTTTGCAAATATGCAACGCTTAGGTCAATATTATGCATTTAGACAAGTTAAAAAGGAAAAAACGTGGATCAGTTTTTGTAATCTTTCTCCGGTTTGCTTCGGAAAACCTAATACAGCTCACTCGATTCAGTCGAGCGTCTAGGCGGGGTTAAAGGGGTTCAGAACTATGTAGCTGTGTATTGATTATCGAAAATTGAAAAAATTGACGATTAAGAACAAGTACCCATTACACCAGATTGATGATTTGTTTGACCAATTCTATGGTGCAGTTGTGTTCTCAAAGATTAACCTAACATCTGGGTATTATTAGTTGAAGGTTAACTAAGCGGATGTGCAGAAGACTACATTTCGCACAAGGTATGGGGCATTATGAATTTTTGGTGATGTTGTTTGGTTTGACTAATGACCCAACTGCTTTCATGGATATGATAAATAAAGTGTTTCATGAGTTTTTAGATTGATTTGTGGTTGTGTTTATTGATGATATCCTTTGAACTCTCGTACCGAGGAAGAGCATGATCAACATCTTTGAATATTTTTGCAAGCATTGAAGGAGAATAAGTTGTTTGCTAAGTTGAGTATATGCGAATTTTGGCTTAAGGAAGTGATGTTTTTTGGTCATGTAGTATCAGCGGATGGTATTCGTATGGATCCGCAGAAGATTAAGGCTATCCTTAATTGTAAGCAACCTAAGACGGTGTCTGAAGTTCGTAGTTTCCTTGGTTTGGCCGGATACTATCGCCACTTTATTGATGGGTTTTCCAGTATTGTTGCTCTGTTACTAAAGTGTTGCAAAAAATGTTCTGTTTGTTTGGTCAGAGGATCGTCAGCGTAGTTTTGAGAAGTTAAAAGATGTTTTGACACATGCTCTTGTATTGATTCAACCAAAAGTGGGTAAGGAGTTTATGGTGTTTAACGATGCATCGCATGTTGGATTTGGTTGTTTGTTGATGCAAAATGGGAAAGTTGTGGCTTATGCATCGAGACAATTAAAGGTACATGACCGTAACTACCCTCTGCATGATTTAGAGCTGGTCGTGGTGGTTTTCACTCTGAGGATTTGGAGACACTATTTTTATGGTGATAAGTGTATTGTCTTTACGGATCACAAGAGTTTGAAGTATTTGATGTCTCAAAAAGAGTTGCTTAAAGAGTTTGCTTATAATAACAATTTTCAGTCAAGTATACATACGGCTCCCTATGAAGTTCTTTATGGACGTAAATGTTGGATACTACTTTGTTGGGCAGAGATGGATGAAAAACATGTCATTGAACCTGATTTGCTTAGAGGTACGAATGCAAAGGTGAAGCTTATTAGCGATCGTCTAAAAGCAGCTTTGGATCGGCAGAAGTCATATGTAGATTTGAAGCGAAAGGAGATTGAGTATGATGTTGGGGATAAAATGTTCCTAGAGCTTTCCCCTTGGAAAAAGGTTATGAGATTTGGGCGTTGTTGACTGACTAACACTTGGAAAACAAATGATGAGTTAATGTAAATATTCCAGTAAATAATGCCAAGTTTAGGTCTTTTGCATGCAAGTATACATGGTCAACAAATAATACAATAGTAAGCTGAGTATTGTATCCACATGGATTGTCTAGGAATTAAATGCCACGATGTCTACTTGTGGATTGAAATGAATAAATTGACGACTGAGATCAGATAATTAAGAAAATGAAGTGAAAATTTAGGTAGATTGGCAGCGAATGTATTTAATATAGATGGTTGGCATTGGTAACGGATGCTTGGATTTCAAGCTAGCAAAGACATCAAGTAATAACTTTCAGCCTTGGTTTTATTGCTGAATAAATTTTAAGTTAGTATTGCCTCTGTCGATGGTAATACTCTAAGTTAATTAAAATTAATCCCTATATGTCTATAGTGATGTTTTTTAATAATCAACTTGGCAAAGTTTTAATCCTTACTCCTAAGGGGTAGATTCACTTCCGAAGTAAGCTCATCTACTTGAACACCTTTTGTCAAAGTTTCTCTCCTTAGTATTTGGCAATTAATCCTTATCTCTTAAGTCTATTAAGATATTAAGGGATAATGGGCATGCAACGCCAACTGTCGTATGCAAAACAATATAAGAAAATTAAACACTAGAAAAATAGATAAAAATACCAAGGCATTCAATTATTAAAAACCCAAAAAGCTAAGCGTTCATTGCAAAAACACCCCTAGCCAACTTAAAAGAATTAGTTCATGGATGGGGAAACCATCAACACCATATCGTTTTGATACATCACTATCAAGTCAGAATTAAAAACTAAGAGAAATGGACAAAGAATGAGATCCATCGATGTAGCCCTTCAATTGATCCATCGATGCCCGGTCATAACATTTAGCCCTTTAAATATGGGCTTCTTTTAAATAGGCACTCGTGAAAACCCTAGATAAGGTTTTGATTTGAAAGTTTGTTACGCACCAATGTAGGCGCGTTATCTTCTTATCCTCTTTTTGAATTTGGAGTGACTTGATTCTGACTAAATGTTATGACCGGGCATTGATCGTCCTTCTTTTTTACCAACCAAGTTTGGTAATCCTTGTCCTAATTTTGCCAACGGCACTCAGCATTTCTCTTCTGCTCCTCCGCTCCTATCCTGCTCTGCCAACCTTGCTCTGTCAATCCTGCTCTAGTCCTGCCTATCACAGCAAGGAAATAACCCTTCACTCTGGCAATAAAAACTATACATTCCTTAACTCCTAGATGCAAATTCATGAATCTAATAGCTAAATGCACAAATATGTACTCAAAGTCAAGCAAAAGCATGGCAATATATACATGAAAAGTAGTACTTTTGAAGAGTTAACACTCCCCCAAACCTAGCTCATTGGTTGTACTCAAGTAATGTAACTAAAAATTATAAAAATAGAAAAATTAAGTAAATACCTCGACAAAATTTTCCTAATTAACAACACAAGCTAGCAAGCGGAATCTGGTCCTAGTTCTGTCCTCATATATCCTAGAGCAGTAATGCCAACATATAAGCAAATTTAAATGCAGCAATATAACTCTATACTACGATCATGAAGTGTGCATGAAGTACATGTGGTTTTTTTATCAAGTATCCATTAACTCTCTTAGCAAAACTTTACTATCCAAACTCAGACAACACACATTTTTATTATTATTTTTTACCAAGGGTCTAGCATTAGTTTTGGGTCGCATCGTGATGTTGTTTAGCGTAAGATGTAAGATGGAGCATACCACGAACCCTCACGTTAGTCCAGACTACACCACTAAGCTAACCCATTACATTCATACCTTAATGTTTTGTTGGCTTAAAAACTAAGAGGGAGAAAACCACGAAGCCCAAGTTACTTACTGTCTCTAAGGAAGAGGAATGTTCTAAACAGACTGTGGGCTGGAAGGCATTCCTTTGGGCGCATAAAGTTCAAAGGGTCCTGACCATCTGGATTTTATTTTTCCTAGAAATAATTTAAGCCTCGAATTGAAAAATAAAACTTTTTGCCCCACTTCAAACTACCTTGGGAAAATTATGTTGTCATGCCACCTCTTTGTTATTTCTTTGTAAAACTTGGCATTTTCATAGGCTTGTGCTCGAAACTTCTCTACCTCATTCAGGTCTAACAAGCGTTTCTCACTAGCAGCCCTTCATTCCATGTTCAATTGCTTGATTACCCAATAAGCTCGGTGCTCTAATTCTACTGGCAAATGACATGACTTCCCAAATACAAGCTTGTATGGGGAAGTTCCTAATGGAGTTTTGAAAGATGTTTTGTATGCCAACAAGAAATTACCTAGCCTCAAAGACCAATCCTTCCGAGTTGGGTTCACAGTCTTCTCCAATATATTCTTGATCTTCCTATTTGAAATCTTTGTCTGGTCATTCGTCTAAGGATGGTAGAAAGTGGCAATTCTTTGCTGAATTTCATACCTGCACAAGGATCTACTAATTAACTGGAATTTAAAATGGATACCTTCATCATGAATGATGGCTCTAGAGGCACCGAATCTAGTAACGATATGTTTGTGTAGGAACTTGGCAACTACCTTGGCATTGTTTGTTGGGAAAGCAATAGCTTCAACCTATTTTGAGACCCAATATACTGCCACAAGTATGTATAAATTACCAAACGATCGGGGAAAATACCTATAAAGTCTATCCCCTATACATCAAACAGCTTCACGGGCATGATATTATGAAGTGGCAATTGATGTCTGCTGGAAATGTTTCCAGTATGCTGGCATCTATAGCATCCTTGGCAAAATAATGGGCGCCTTTAAATAGTGTAGGCCTAAAAAATCCTAACTACAACACCTTGGTTGCTTCCTTTATTCCAGCAAAGTGTTCTCCATATAGTTTTGTATGGCAGAGTTGAAGAATGTTTTGTTGTTTATCCTCTAGCACACAATGATGAATGACTTGGTCAATACAATGTTTGAATAATAACGGCTTATCCAAATAGTATTGTTGAATATCCCTCGAAAATCGCTTCATGTCATTACTTGACAAGTACGGTGCAATGTTCTGCTAACCAGGTAGTTGACTACATCAACATACCATGAAATGGTAGTGGTCGTAAGCAAATATTCATCAGGGAAATCATATCCAATGGCAGCGACATTGCCATCCTCATGGTGGCTCTCTAAGCGGTACAAATAAACTGCCACCAAATTTTTACTCCCATTCTTATCTCGTATTTCAAGATCAAATTCTTGTAACAAAAGTGTCTATCGGATCAGTCTAGGCTTGGCATCTTTCTTTGCCAGGAGATACTTGAGTGTCGAGTGGTCTGTGTATACCACAACTTTACTACCTACCAGGTAAGATCTAAATTTGTCAAACGCAAAGACAATTGCAAGGAACTCCTTCTCAGTTGTTGTGTAGTTAAGTTGGGCTTCATTCAATGTGAGGCTGGCTTAATAGATGGTATAGAAAATTTACCATGCCTTTGTCCTAGCACATCTCTAATGGCATAGTCGTTGGCATCGTACATGAGCTCGAATGGCTTATTCCAATCTTGTGCCATGACTATTGGGGCTTTAGTTAACTTGTATTTTAGTTCCTGAAAAGCTTTCAAAAAAGAATCATCAAATGTAAAAGGGGTATTTTGTTCCAAAAGTAAGCGTAAAGGTTTAGAAACTTTTGAGAAATCTTAAATAAAACGGCAATAAAAACCTGCATGACCCAAGAAATTTCTAATACATTTTACACTTGTGGGTGGTGGTAATTTTTGGATTACCTCTACCTTTGCCTTGTCTACTTCTAGTCCTTTCCTGGTCACTTTATGTACGAGAACTATGCCCTCCTTCACCATGGAGTGGCATTTCTCCCAGTTCAGGACCATGTTAGTTTCAATGCATCTCCGTACAAAAACTCCAAGCTCTGAAGGAATTCCTCAAAACTTTTGCCAAACATGCAGAATTCATACATGAAGTGTAATGCCCCGGTTTTAGGGCTTAGCGGTTTGGTGGTTTATTAGATGGTCCGGTGGATCGGAGTAGAGATTCGAGTCAGTTTCGGGATCGTATATTTTTGGTGTTAGAAAAATTATAGAAAAATGCTCCAAAATAATTATTAATTATGTATTTAATAATGGTGAAATAGATTTTGTAAAATGAGTTTTGGAGGATGGACATTTTGGTTAGTGACCAAAATGAAAGTTTTGAAAACTGTGATTTCCTAGTGACTAAAATGAAAAGGGTCAAATACTTAGAATCTTTAAGGAGCTATCTTACCAATTGGTTTCTGATGATTTCTCCCTTGATTTGACTTATTTTAACATGTGCTTTAATTATTAATTAAAGAGGATTTTTGTTAAAAGTTAGTTATTACTTTTCAAAACAAAAATCACACCATTTTCTCTCAACTTTTTTCTCTCCATTCTCTCTTCAGCCAAACACTCACGTTTGCATCAAATTTCCAGAGGTGAGGTGGTTTCTAACTTGATTTTATTGTTTCAAATTGTTTTATAAAGATTGTTTATACAAAATCTTACAATAATCTTGTGTTTTCTTAGCTTTTCACTAATCAATTGAGGGAGAAACTTCATTATAGGGGTAAGGTCCGAGATCTGCTCTGTTGTATGGTTCTTTACTGAAATTCCCAAGCGTTTGATCCTTGTTTTTGTGTTTCTAATCTGATTTTGATGATTTTCTAATGATTAATTGGGTTAATTGAGGTTTTAGAGAAAAGATTAGTATTGGATCTGTTTTCCAGTAATTAAGGATGCTTTGACTCATATTTTGGATGTTTAATAATGTTGATAAGTAGTTTTTATCAATAGAATCCCAAAACTTAAGAATCTCCATTTGGTTAGTGTTGCGTGTAATAAGTGCTACGCAATTGTGCAAGTATACACGTCGCAAGTAATAAAGTGATATGAGTATCGAGTATCGTCTCCACAGGGATTGGTTTGGGCCACTTTGCTTAATTTACTGCACTGTGAAAATAAAAACACAATTGATAATAGGAGTTCTAATTAACAAGTAAACTAAGAGCAATAAATAAAATAAAGATGTAATCAAATAAGAGAGTGTAGGTCGGGTTATCGTGAGTTGTCGAGTGGTGATCGAATGGTTCGTCGTGGTGATTGAGTAGCAGCCGGATTTCCAGGGCAATTCTGTTACAATTGCCTAGTCGATTGCCAGGGTAATTTGGTTGCAATTGCCTGGTTGATTGCCAGGGCAATTCTGCCGTGTTGCCTGGTCGGTTGCCAGGGCAATTCCCCCTCGTTGTCTGATCAGATTGCCTGGGCAATGCTCCCGCGATTGCCTAGGCAATTAAGGATGGGTTGATTTCCTTGGCAATTGAGCATTCACTTCCAAAGTTCGGCGAAGCGTTCTTCAATGGTTTCTTCTTATCCCTAACTCGAAACTCTAGCTATTTGTGCATGCCTTGATAATACATCCCTGCGTGAATCAAGGGTGAACAACAACCAATCTTGCGCTCCTCTTAGCCGTTGAAATACTAAACTTATTCCTAAGTAGGATTAGTTTTCACCATCAATTGATTGAATAAAGACCATGCTCATTCATTTCTTGAATCTAACTCTCCCGATATTAGATAAATAGATGAAGTTATGAGATCCTCACCCAATTCACTCGCAAACAAGATTGAGAACCAAGAATGAACAAACTTTGAAAATTAAATTGCAACTCAAAAACCTAAACAAAATCCAATTGTTTTTCACAACAACAAAACACAATAACCCTAACCAATCAAGTTAGTTCATGGTTGGGTTCAAAATATATACAAAGAATAATCCCCAAACCATGAATCTAATGGAAGCAAAGAAGAAGAAGAAATCGATCAGCCCTCTTTGGAAAAACTCTCAATCGAACTCTCCCTCCAAGCTTTCTCCCTTGTCGAAATCTCTTCCCTCTTGCCCCTTTGGAGTTTTGTCGAAATTTCTCTCTTCTTGCTCACCTCTCTTTGACGGCTTGGTCCTTTAAATAGGAGATGGCTAGGTCAAAATCCTTCTTGAGGAGGAAGTTAAGTTGGAATTAAATTATCTTTAAAGAATATAATTCTTTATTATATTTAAATTCCTTCTAGAACTTCTCCTATCTTCTTGGGATTTAATTTCGCTTTAACCTCTTCATGGAAATCAAACTCCTTTGGAATTTAACTTTGCTCCACGTCATCTTGGGATTATCTAGTCATCAATTTCGACTACCATATCATCTTATTCTTTGTCGAAAATTGCCTTGGCAACTAGCTCAGCATCTCCTTCAAGCATTACCCTGGCAACTAGCTCGGCATCTCCTTCATGCACTGCCCTGGCAACTTGTTCTAGCCTTGTTTAGGCAAGTGATTCTGCACACACACAAAAACACACCAAAGCAGCATCTTTTTCCACAAAAATCACCAAGTTATGTAATCAAGCTCAACGGTGGAAAGAAACATGAATTAATGCATGAATGACTAATTATGCAACTAATATGAGCTTAAGTCTAACAATAATATGAGTAAAAAGGGTAATAAAAATAGTACTTTTGAACACTTATCACACCCCCAAACTCAAACTATTGCTTTTCCTCAAGCAATGCAAACTAACAATTACCTGCCAAGACTTTAATCATCAAATACATGCTTCAAACTTGAATTCAAACCTCGGAACCATGGCACAAAGTATGATCACCTTTTAATTTTTCGGATAGCAAAAAAATTACCCAGAACCAAACTATAATGCTCGTGACAATGTGTGTGCGTAGTTGTGTACAAGTTGATTTTCAAGATTCTATGTGAACAATAGGCTTTTATCAATTTAATTACTGGGGCATTTATTTTTATTTTCACTAGAGCCAATTTCGGGCACCTCTAGTAAAGTAAGCAATTTATCATTTTATTTTAGTCGACTAGAGCCAATTTCGGGCACTTCTAGCGATTCTTTAATGTGCATTAACTACTAAAGCCAGTTTTGGGCACCTCTAGCAAGAAAGTGCATTTACTACTAGAGCCAGTTTTGGGCACCTCTAGCAAGAAATTAACTTTTAATTTTCAATTTTAAATTTACCCAAATTTTAAGCAACCTAAGTTCACTAAGTTTCTTTCAATCAACAAGCCACAACCGTGTAACCAAAATTCATCATCATAGTAAAATTCTAAGTTCTTTTCATGCAATCCTAAAATTAAAGGTTCTTTCAATTAAGTGCAGTGACAAAAATTCATCATTGGATATTCAACAAGTCTTAAGCAATTAAATCCAATTAAAGGCACGGCAAGTAACATGTGCAACCTATATGTGATTGCTAAAGATGAATGCAACTAAACATGAAGCTAACTAGAAACCAACACCCCCCAAACTCGAGAGAAGCATTGTCCCCAATGCATGTAAAAGTGAAACAAAATTTAAAAGAAACTAAATGAAATGAGTTAGTCGGAGAGGTCGTCACCTCGAGTGATAAGTTTCCTTCGTGCCGTTTGCTTGATTCATTTTCCGGCCGGTGGTTGAATGCTTGTGGCTGGTACCGCGTGAATAGCATTTATTTGATTTGATCCATGTTTGGGCTTCAGAAGTTGCCGACGCCATTGTTGTTGCCTAGGCAATCTCTGTTGTGGTTGCTGTGGCAAGTAGTCGGCAGTGAATTTTCTTAGCATGGTGGTTGTAAGTCTTGTTGTGGAAAAGAAAAGAAAAAAAAAAGAAAACTTGGAAACTAAAGATAATGAAGAAAAATAAAATATCTCCTAAAAATTACAAAAATAAATAAAGAGAAAAAAATAACCAAAAATAATAGAAAAAATAGCTCGAAAAGAAAAAGAAAAAGAAAATATCGAAAGGAGAGCATGCTTATGCATCTCCTAAAGTGTCAACTTCTTTGTTACATTCTACATGGGCACCGTTGTAGTGCTTCAATCTTTGTCCGTTAACTTTGAATTCATGTTCGTCGGTAATGGACTTGATTATCACAGCACAATGGGAGAATGGTTTGACAACTTCGAATGGTCCTGACCATCTTGATTTTAGTTTTCTCGGGAAAAGTTTCAGCCAAGAATTGAATAAGAGAACTAGTTGCCATGGCATGAATTGCCGCGGCAATAGTTTCTTGTCGTGCCATTGCTTTTTTTTTTCTCCTTGTAGATTCGTGCATTGTTATAGGCGAGTGCACTAAATTCTTCTATCTCGTTGAGGTCCAACAAACGCTTTTGTCCAACACTTTCCCAATCCATATTCACGGTCTTGATTGCCCAATATGCCTTGTGTTCGATTTCCACCGGTAGATGGCATGTTTTTCCATAGACAAGTCGGAAGAGGGACATACCTAAGGGTGTTTTGAATGCAGTGCGATATGCCCAATGTGCGTCATCTAGTCTTACTAACCAATCATTCCTAGAGGGATTTACAACTTTCTCGAGTATACCCTTCAATTCCCGGTTGGAAATTTCTGCTTGCCCATTGGTTTGTGGGTGATATACCGTGGCAATCTTGTACGATATACCGAAGCGTTGCAACATCTTGGCAATAAGTCTGTTGTCAAAATGCTTGCCTTCATCACTGATAATTGCTCTCGGCATCCCAAACCGTGTAAATATGTTTTTCTGCTAGAATCGTTGCACAGTCTTGGAATCGTTGTTGGGAACTGCAGCTGCCTAAACCCATTTAGACACATAGTCAACGACAAGTAGAATTTAGAGGTTGTCGAATGAAGATGGGAAAAGTCCCATAAAATTGATCCCTCATACATCGAACAACTCAACCTTGATGATGTTTTGGAGCGGCATCTCATGTCGTCTAGAGATATTGCCCGTCCTCTGGCAACGATCACATTGCTTGTAAAACTCTTGGGCATCTTTGTACAGTGTTAGCCAATACAAACCGGATTACAAAACTTTGGTCGCGGTACGAGTTCCTCCAAAATATCCTCTATAGGGTGAAGAATGTCATTGCCGGAGTATATTATGCTGCTCTTCTTCAGGGACACATCGGCGTATAACCTGATCTACACATTGTTTAAACAAAAGAGGCTCGTCCCAAAAGTAATGCTTAGCATTATGGCAAAACCGCTTCTTCCCTTGGTGAGTAAGGCCATAAGGTAAAATAGCGCAAACAAGGAAATTAACTAAATCTGCGTACCAGGGTATTGCCGAGGTATGTGTTGCCATGGCAATTACTTTCATGGTTGCCGAGGCGTACGCGCCTAGAGCTGTTACGGCATGCGCGTCGAGGGTTGCCAAGGCATCAGGGGTTGCCGAGGCATGCACATCCATGGTTGCCGAGGTGTGCGTATCAGTGGTTGTCGAGGCGTACGCGTCTAGAGTTACCGAGGCGTGCACATTAAGAGTTGCTACGGCGTCGAGGGTTGCCGAGGCATACGCGTCAAGGGTTGCCGAGGCATGCGCGTCTGGAGTTGCCGAGGCATCGAGGGTTACCGAGGCATGCGCATCCATGGTTGCCAAGGCGTCAGGGGTTGCCGAGGCGTGCACATCTATGGTTGCCGAGGCAACTAACAGTTGCTCATCCGAGAATGCATCGTATATCTCTACATCCACGTCCTCCTCCCTATTGCATTCTAAGCGTGATAAGTGATCGGCCACTTGATTTTCTGTTCCTTTCATGTCCTTAATTTTAATATCAAACTCTTGTAAAAGCAATATCCAACGAATCAAACGAGGTTTGGCATCCTTTTTAGCAAATAGATACTTAATTGCCGAATGGTCCGTATGGACAATTACCTTTGTACCAATCAAATAGGATCGGAACTTGTCAAATACGAAAACTACGGCTAGTAACTCTTCAAATAGGATCAGAACTTGTCAAATACGAAAACTACGGCTAGTAACTCTTTCTTCGTTGTTTTGTAATTCACTTGAGCACTATTAAGAGTTTTACTAGCGTAGTATATCACATGAAAGGTCTTACCTGTGCGTTGGCCTAGGACTGCTCCTACTGCGAGATCACTTGCATCACACATGAGCTCAAAAGGTAGCGCCCAATCTAGTGGAACAACAATGGGTGTCGAGGCAAGCTTTTCCTTTAGGGTTTCGAATGTTTGGGTGCAAGAATCATCAAAATTGAAGACTTTATCCTGTTCAAGCAAATTACACAAGGGTTTAGTAATTTTAGAAAAATTATGAGTGAACCTCCTGTAAAAACCTGCATGTCCAAGAAAGCTTCGAATTCCTTTAACCGAACTTGGTGGGGGTAATCTCTCGATCACGTCCACCTTGGCTTTGTCTACTTCAATTCCCTTGGATGAAATCTTACGGCCGAGCACCATTCCTTCATCTACCATAAAATGGCACTTCTCCCAATTAAAGACTAAATCGGTTTCTTCGCATCTTGCCAACACCTTCTCTAAATTGCCGAGGCAACTGTCGAAGTCATTACCAAAAACAGAAAAATCATCCATGAAGATCTCAAGGAAGTCTTCGAACATGTCTGAAAAGAGTTCCATCATGCATCTTCTAATGTTACTGCATATCTGATAAAACTTGAGGATGGTCGTTTTCGATACTTCTTATAGTCCATCTGCACCCTCCATCGGGTGACAATATTGCCCAAAAAAGGTTTGGCCAATGTGCTTGCCACTAATCCCTTTTGCGTTACCATGGTGGAGGTGTCTTTTTTTCTTGTTCCCTTGTAGTCCATGCACATCTTCCACCTTGCTACTATTCCTGAAGGCATGAATATATTATTAGGAAAAATTATATCAACATCCAACCATTTAATTACCTCATTCTCGTCGGGCTCTATCATGGTTGGATGTAGCCTTCGTGGTCGTGGCAATTGCTGCTCTAGCCAATTGTCGTGGCAATCAGTTGACAAAATTTGATGTAAGTCAAGGGAAGAACCAATTTTCTGAAAAGCATTACGAATCCAAACACCTTTTTCTTATGACCTCTCAAACATCTCCATCAGTAGTGATTTCGATGGCTTCAAATCTACCAACATCGGTTCCTCAAGACATACCTGTAATGGACGAGGTGAGTTTTTAAAGAATTGAAAAGGTTCAAGCATTACCTGCTCATATTCCATTGGCAAAGTATTATCATCTCATTGATCTTACATGTGGTCGTGCAATTGCTGTGGCAACTGTAGATGAGAGCTATCTAAAGATTCCTATTTCAACATCAACGTTGTAACCTTCTAGGCATTAGGTTCCTTAGAATTTGCTATAGTATTGTTGTTCTCAGCTTCACTGAGTGTTGTCGCGGCATTGCTCTGTTCAGGCTCCTCAATCATTGCATAGGCAATTTGTTGCTCAGGCTCATCATGTGTTGGGAAGGCTTTCTTATCAACATAGTCTCGACTTTGAGGTTTTAGTTGTTCCTCACACATCGGAGAGCTTTCCTTGCATTGCTCCTTATCCTCTTGCCTTGGGACGTCAGTATCCCCCGAAATGGATTGTTGGTGCATGTTATCCATGACATATGTGGATCTCCTCAATTGATCTTCTGAATCCCCTAAGGTTGTATCCCACTGAGCTATCCTCGTATCCATGGACTTTGATAGCTCTCGAATCTCTTAAATTGATCCGTCAAGTCTAGCCAAGAAAGCTAGCAATGTTTCCTCCAAGGAATTGGAATGCTCTTGAAAACGACTACATTGCCATGGCATATCTGTTGTTGCGGCAAAATTGTTATGGTAAAAACAATTTTGAGCTTTTTGACCATACCATGAAGAATTTCGCTGCTGGTTCCATTTATGGTCTTCCATGTAGTCATATGCACCGAAATTGTGAGGGCAATTTTCAAACACATGATGTTCTCCACACATAGCACAAGATTTTCCACGGTATAAGCTCTTTGGGCTTTTCTCGGTTGGTATAGGTAATCATCAAAGGGTGCAAGAAACTCATGATAGGATTGATTCATATCTTCCAACATCAACTCTCGAATAGATCAGCTTTTATTTCCCGACATGTTGATGTCCCTTAACTTGTAGCGCACCTAATTTTTTTTGATAAAACAAACAAAAAGAAAAGTTAGTAAAACTAATAAGAAAAATGCAATAACAAAAACAACTAACACCAATTGCCAATCCCCTGCAACAGCGCCAAAAACTTGTTGCGTGTAATAAGTGCTATGCAATTGTGCATGTATACACGTCGCAAGTAATAAAGTGATATGAGTATCGAGTATCGTCTCCACAGGGATTGTTTTGGGCCACTTTGCTTAAGTTACTGCACTGTGAAAATTAAAACACAATTGATAATAAGATTTCTAATTAACAAGTAAACTAAGAGCAATAAATAAAAAAAATGTAATCAAATAAGAGAGTGTAGGCCGGGTTATCATAAGTTGTGGAGTGATGATCGAATGGTTCGTCATGGTGATTGAGCAGCAGCCGGATTGTCAGGGCAATTTAGCTACGATTGCCTAGTCAATTGCCAAGGCAATTTGGTTGCAATTGCTGGGTTGATTGCCAGGGCAATTCTGTCGTGTTGCCTGGTTGGTTGCCAGGGCAATTCCCCCTCGTTGTCTGATCAGATTGCCTGGGCAATGCTCCCCCGATTGTCTGGGCAATTAAGGATGGGTCGATTGCCTGGGCAATTGAGCATTCACTTCCAAAGTTCGTCGAAGCATTCTTCAATGGTTTCTTCTTATCCTTAAGTCAAAACTCTAGCTATTTGTGCATGCCTTGATAATACATCCCTGCGTGAATCAAGGGTGAACAACAACCAATCTTGCGCTCCTTTTAGACGTTGAAATCCTAAACTTATTCCTAAGCCATATTAGTCTTCACCATCAATTGATTGAATAAAGACTATGCTCATTCGTTTCTTGAATCTAAATCTCCCGATATTAGATAAATAGATGAAGTTACGAGATCCTCTCCCAATTCACTCGCAAACACGATTGAGAACCAAGAATGAACAAACTTCGAAAATTGAATTGCAACTCAAAAACCTAAAAAAAAAATCCAATTGTTTCCCACAACAACAAAACACAATAACCCCAACTAATAAAGTTAGTTCATGGTTGGGTTCAAAAGATATACAAAGAATAATCCCCAAACCATGAATCTAATGGAAGCAAAGAAAAAGAAGAAATCGATCAGCCCTTTTTGGAAAACCTCTCAATCGAACTCTCCCTCCAAGCTTTCTCCCTTTTCGAAATCTCTCCCCTCTTGCCCCTTTGGAGTTTTGTCGAAATTTCTCTCTTCTTGCTCACCTCTCTTTGACAGCTTGGTCCTTTAAATAGGAGATGGCTAGGTCAAAATCCTTCTTGAGGAGGAAGTTAAGTTGGAATTAAATTATCTTTAAAGAATATAATTATTTATTATATTTAAATTCCTTCTAGAGCTTCTCCTATCTTCTTGGGATTTAATTTCTCTTTAACCTCTTCATGGAAATCAAACTCCTTTGGAATTTAACTTTGCTCCACGTCATCTTGGGCTTATCTAGTCATCAATTTCGACTACCATATCATCTTATTCTTTGTCAAAAATTGCCTTGGCAACTAGCTCGGCATCTCCTTTAAGCATTGCCCTAACAACTAGCTCGGCATCTCCTCCAAGCACTACCCTGGCAACTTGTTCTAGCCTTGTTTAGGCAAGTGATTCTGCACACACACAAAAACACACCAAAGCAATATTTTTTTCCACAAAAATCACCAAGTTATGTAATCAAGCTCCAAGGTGGAAAGAAACATGAATTAATGCATGAATGACTAATTATGTAACTAATATGAGCTTAAGTCTAACAATAATATGAGTAAAAAGGGTAATAAAAATAGTACTTTTGAACACTTATCAGTTAGGTTATTAGTTTTGAGGTTTTGTGGTGTTTTTTGGCTGTAGAGTTGCTGGAGGTTTGGCTTTGTTTTGGATCTGTTTTTAGATGTGTTTTGATGCTGAAAATGATGTTAGATTAATAGATGTTAGTTGGGTTATGAATTGAAGTGTTTTGGTTATGTTTTCGATTATTGTGAAGGGTTAATTGTGAAGGTTTGGTGGAAATCTGAGAAAGATTGTGGTTGTTGTGTTTAGAATGCATTATGATGCATTAGTCCTCTATTGTATTGCGGCTAAAACAGGGAAGGTTGTTCCGGAAGCTATCGAGGTTATAGTGGACGCTTCGGACACGTGATTCACATCGACAAAGCAAGGTTTTGCGTATCGGTTAGTGAAAATGTGGTTAAAAGCATTTTTATAGTTTTGGAATAGAGTTTTGGAAGTTAAGGTAGAACTTGAAATGCTTACCTAGACTCGGAAGTAAGTATGATGTGGTTTTACTCTCTCGGTCGTGCTTTTGCGGAATGGTTTTTATGCACTTGTTTAGTACTTGTTACCTCATGTTTTATACATGAAATGAGCATGGTTTAATGCTAGAAGTTGAGGTGAAATGATGTTAGATGCATTTGAAAAGTAATGCATGATTTTAAAGTAGGTTGAACATGATTTAGGTATAGTTTAATGCACGTTGAAGTACTTTGATTAATGCATATGAAAACAGGGATGTATGTTTATAAAAGTGGATTATATTGGCAAGTGATGAAATGAAAATGTGATGGAAATGTTATCGGATATAGTTGGCCGGCCATAGGATTTAAAGTGCACTATAATAAGTCGTCCGTGATTGTAGAGGTGGTACGGGAGGTACTTACTCCTATCATATGAACCCCGATGTTGTTGAGGTGGCATTTAGATGGAATTTACTCCAGCTATGGGCTGTAGAGGTGGTGCATCAAATGTGTTTACTCCACATTGGAGGATTAGCCTTGGTATTGTAGAGGTGTGCATGTGTTGCATGACTCCATGCCATTGAGCTGAAGAGATTGCGAGATCTCTTGGAAATCTGTGTATCCGATGATTACCGATGTTTAATAATGATTTAATGGAAATGTTGGTGTTGAGGTGGATCACTTGTGAGCCAATATAATTGTTAATGTATCATTAAAATGTTTTATATTGTATAATGTGATTTATGCATGTTTCTCCTTGAGCTTTGCATTCTGTAGAATTGCATGGGAAGGATTAAGTAGAGAGTTAGCAATGTGACTTGCTGTGATCAATGATACATGTAGCATATGGTTTAATATGTTGGTTTTAAAGATGTAAAGTGCATGTTTTAAAAGGGGCATGATGGTTTAAAGGATGACGTTAAGTAAATAGTTTTAAATGCATTGATGGTGGTTTTGTTTTTGAGCATTCCTCACTAAGCCTTCTGTGCTTATGCTCTCCTTGTCCATCAATACAGAGATTTAAAGTCCCCGAAGGCAGCAAGAAGCAAGGGGATCTTGGCAAGACTTGTTTACAAAATATGTTTGAGACTAGACTATAATAAAAAAGGGTAATGGGGTACTTGTTGTGTTTTGGGAGATGTTTTGTGGAACTCCTTGTTTGAGCATGTTCATTGGTTGCTCTAGAGTTGTAAAAGGCCTTTGAAGTATGGTTTTGATGTTGGTTTATCTTTTGATATGTTGGTTGAATGCACACCTAGGATGCATGTTCATTGGGGGACCGTATCGGTACAGCTAGGCAGTTTTAGGCTTGAAGGATCGGTACGGGTGTTGGTGTTTCGATACGCCTAGGCCATTTTGGTATTAGTGTTTCAGTACAGCAAGGGGTGTTTCGATACGGGTCTCAGCTTCTGGAAATCAACTTTTTGTCCTAATCATGTATACCGAAACGCCTAGAGAGTCGTAGCAATACAGTTGTCAAAGTTTTCAAAAGTTTGGTATTTCAGCTAGGCGTATCAATACATTATGGTGGTGTACCGAAACGCGGTGTTTCAAACCGTATCGATACGGGCTTACCTGTATCGTTACGGACGATTGTTATTTCTGTTAATGTCACTTTGGTAGTTTTGTCACCCTTACAATTTAGTTCCTGATTCTTGTTAATGCAATTTCTTGTGATTGAATGGTTAGATTGAGATGAAATTTAAGATATATGCATAGAACCTGACTAATTAAAGGTTGGTAACATAAAAGAGGGGTTTTGACTTGTAATTTTGTGAAATTGCAATTTGGCCCCTAAATTGCAAATATGATCAATTGGTTGTCAAGTTGATGCCCGATTGAGTTAGGGTTACACCTGATGTCTGCATGAACATGTAAGGTTAATAATTACATCTAGATAAGATAAAAATGAAAAGTGGGTTGCTGTTCGAGTTTTCTTTATGGTTTACTTCGGTAAACCTAATGTAGCTCACTCGATTTGGTCTTGCGACTAGGCCGGGTCAAGGGGGTTACATTTGGTGGTATCAGAGCCAAGTTCGGTTCGTTTGGGAGGTTGTTTGATTGTTGTTGTGAGTTATGCTCTGTTGTTTGATTTGTACGGTGATTGATATATAAATGCTGACTGTTTTATGCCATGTTGGGAAAAGTTTTGGGGTACCCATTGCCTTATTATTATAGTCTTGTAAATTGATTTTTGAAAGGGAAGTCATGGATCCTTGCTTGAGCTGGCCTGACTGTTTTATTTTGAAATGTTTATCATGCCATAGATATATTTTAGCACGATGGGACCGAGAGGAGAATTGCGATCAGGTACGGTTGTTGCTACCACTGGGTAGGACACTGATGGAGATGTTGTGCCTCCCGGAGGGTTGCCACCGCCCCTATATATTCCTCTAGAGGGAGTGGAGCAAGTACCACCTGCGCCGACTGGGCCAGGGATGGGTGATATGGTGCCTCTGATACAAGATATGACCGATGCATTATAGTTAGCAGTTGCGGGTATTCGTGTGCTAGCACCATCAGTGGTTAGGCAGGGTTTGCCATTAGAGCGCCTTCACAGTTTGGGTAGAGTCGAGTTTCGAGGGTTGTCGCCTGAGGCTTCTGAGGAATGACTTGCTAGTACTGAGAGAGTACTTGGGCAGATGGATTGTTCTTACGAGAATAAGCTGGGATGCGCTATGTTTTTGCTTCAGGGCGATGCATATACATGGTGGACGGCCACAATATCAGGAATGGAGGTGACGGATGTGACCTGGGGATTCTTTCGGGATGTTTTTAAGAATAAGTATTTGGGAGTTTGATATCAGGATAAGCGGGAGTTCATGTCCCTGGTGCAAGGTGATATGTTTGTGGCTGAGTATGAGGTGCAGTTTGTGAGGTTGAGTCAGTATACACCTGAGTTGGTTCTTTATGGACGTCGGTAATGTGATAGGTTATGCTACGGGCTCGTGCAAGAGATTAAGACATATATACTGGCTGCTAATTACACAGATTTTGATGTGTTGGTGTCGGAAGCCAAGGATATCGAGCAGAGTTTGCGTTCGTCATCCTGTGCTGAAGGATCTGGCCATGGCAAGAGAGTTGTTGATCCTAGTATTGGTGGTGGCTGATACAAGAGACACCGTGATCAAAGATACCATTCGGAGCTTGGGCGAAGAGGTCAGGCAGGGCAGAGTTTTGAGGGTGGTGTGCCCGAATGTGTTCAGTGTGGGAAGAGGCATTCCGAGGTTTGTTAGAAGTCGGATAGAGTCTATTGGGGTTATGGATCTCGAGACCATGTTAGACGTGATTGTCCAGTGGTGGTTCGAGGTGGTCATGATGTTGTACCTGTTGTTGTGCCACATTGAGGCTGTGGGCGTGGCTGTGGGTCGTTCCAGCATTGTGATCGGGGACAGAGGAACGTGGCTCATACCGTTGTGATCCAGCCTGAGAGAGATAGACCAGCTAGGGTGTATGCGCACCGTGAGGGTCACAATGACACTGATGTAATTACAGGTACTTTTACCCTTCAGTCTCTGTCGTTGTATTCGTTGGTTGATTCTAGTTCTACTCATTCATACATTTTGAGCGAGCATGCTGAGTTGCTTGATATATCTGTTGAAATTCTTAATGTGGGTGTTAGAGTGTTTAGTTCTCTTGGGGAGACAGTCGTGGTTAGGAGGTTGTATCGTAGGTGTCCACTGATGGTACAGGTACATGTATTCGCCGTGGACTTGATGGAGTTACCATTTCATGGTTTTAATGTGATTTTGGGTGTGGATTTGTCAATTGAACATCGGGCCGTGGTGGATTTTGAGACCAAACAAATATCCTTGAGGTTTTCGGATGATTATGAGGTGGTGGTTGTTGGCGAAAATGCCAAGTTTTTGTCTAAGGTTGTTTCAGCTTTAGAAGCAAGTTGAATGTTAGATTCGGGATATCAGGCTTACTTGGCCTATGTTATGAATCCTGGATCAAAGGAGTTGAGGGTGCAGGATGTTCGCACTATATGTGAGTTTTTGGGTGTTTTTCTGGATGAATTACCGGGGTTGCCACCTGACCGTGAGGTAGAGTTTAACATCGAGGTATTTTCGGGTACAATACCAATATCGATTGCCCCGTACCGCATGGCCCCGAAAGAATTGAAAGAGTTGAAAACGCATTTGAGTTACTTGATCGTGGGTTTTTTAGACCCAGTATCTCACCGTGGGGAGTGCCGATGTTGTTTGTTAAGAAGAAAGATGGTACATTACGGATGTGTATAGATTATCGGCAGTTGAATAAGTTAACAATAAAGAACAAGTATCCCTTACCCTGAATAGATGACATGTTTGATCAGTTCAGGGGAGTCTCTGTGTTTTCCAAGATTGATTTGAGGTCAGGGTACTACCAGTTAAAGGTGAAAGAGGTGGATGTGCCCAAAACAGCATTCCGTACGAGGTACGGGCATTACGAGTTTTTTGTGATATCGTTTGGTTTGACCAATGCACCAGCTGCTTTTATGGACATGATGAACCGTGTGTTTCATGAGTTTTTGGACCAGTTTGTGGTTGTGTTTATCGATGATATCCTTGTGTACTCTCGTACCGAGGAGGACTATGAAAGACATTTGAGAATTATGTTTCAGACGCTGTTGGCAAATCAGATTTATGATAAGTTAAGTAAATTTGAATTTTGGCTTCATGAGGTGGTTTTTCTTGGGCATGTTGTGTCAGCCGAAGGAATTCGTGTTGATCCATATAAGGTGGAGGTTCTAATGAGTTTGAAGGTGCCCAAGTCGGTGACGGAAGTTCAAAGTTTTCTTGGGTTAGCCGTTTATTATCGTAGGTTTGTAGAAGGGTTCTCCAGTTTGGCGGCTCCGTTAACTAAGTTGCTTCAGAAGAATGTTCGGTTTGAGTGGACGGAGGATAGAAAGCAAGCTTTTGAAAGGTTGAAGAAAGCCTTGACGCGATATCCGGTCTTGGTTCAACCAAAATCGGGGAAGGAGTTCGTTGTTTATAGTGATGCGTCATATGTTGGGCTTGGTTGTGTGTTGATGCAGGAGGGTAAGGTAGTGACGTATGCATCCAGGCAGTTGAAGGTGCATGAACGTAACTACCCTACTCATGATCTTGAGCTTGTCGCAGTTGTGTTTGCCTTGAAGATCTGGAGGCATTATCTATATATTGAGAAATGTGTGGTTTATTCAGATCATAAGAGTTTGAAGTATTTGATGTCACAGAATGAGCTGAATCTTAGGCAACGCAGATGGTTAGAGTTGCTCAAGGATTATGATCTGACCATTGAGTATCATCCGGGGAAAGCCAATGTTGTGGCGGATGCTTTGAGTAGAAAAAAGGCTTTGGATTTGAGAGCCATGTTTGCTTGGTTGAGTGTGACAGGTGACGGGGGTTTGTTTGTTGAGTTGCAGGTGAAGCCATCCTTGTCGCAGGTGATTAAGGAGAAGCAACCGTATGATGGGAGTTTGGTACCTCATGTGGAGGACATTAGGGATGGGAATCCTACAGATTTTCATTTCAGTGATGATGGGGTGTTGTGCTTTAAAGGTAGAATAATGGTGCCTGAAGACGAGGAGTTGAGGCATACTATTTTGACTAAGGCCCATGCTATTCCTTTCGCTATGCATCTCGGTAGTACTAAAATGTATTAGGGTTGAAGGAGTATTATTAGGTTGGGCTGAAGAAAGATGTGGCTGATTTCATTGCTCGGTGTATGGTTTGTCAGCGGATAAAGGCTGAGCATCAGTTTCCTTCCGGGTTGTTGCAACCGTTGAGGATACCAGAATAGAAGTGGGAAAAAATCACCATGGATTTTGTGTTTGGGCTGCCTTTGACGTTTACCAAAAAGGATTCCATTTGGGTGATTGTGGATTGGTTTATGAAGTGTGCGTATTTTGTGCCAGTACATACTACGTACACCTTGGATAAGTTGGATGAATTGTATATCTCAGAGATAGTGCGTTTGCAGGGGTGCCCAAATCTATAGTTTCGAATAGGGATCCGTGTTTCACCACAAGATTTTGGGTGAGTTTGCATTGTGCTTTGGGAACACTGTTGAATTTTAGTACTTCGTATCATCCTCAGTCGGATGGTCAGTCGGAGCGCGTGATTCAGGTGCTTGAAGATATGTTAAGATGTTGTATTATCGAGTACCAGGGAACGTGGGAGAAGCAGTTGTAGTTAGTAGAGTTTGCTTACAATAACAGTTATCATGCTAGCATACATATGGCACCTTATGAGGAGTTGTATGGTCGGAAAATGTCGTACACATGTGTGTTGGGAAGAAGTGGTAGAAAATTTTGTATCTATGCCCAATGTTCTAAAGGGCACAATTAAAAAATTTAAGTTGATATATGAGCGCTTAAAAGCAGCTGTGGATCACCAGAAATCCTATGCGGATTTGAAGCGTAGGGATATAGAGTACGTTGTGGGTGATCGAGTGTTTTTGAAGGTGTTGCCTTGGAAAAAAGTGTTGCGGTTTGGGAAGAAAGGAAAGCTTAGCCCGAGGTTCATTGGACCATACGAGGTGGTTGAGCGTGTGGGTCTTGTTACGTATCGGTTGAGGTTACCTCCGGACTTGGGGAAGATTCATGATGTGTTCCACGTTTCGGTGTTGTAGAGATATAGGTCGGATCCATCTCATGTCATCCAATAGAGGAGATTGAGTTGATACCAGATCTATCTTATGATGAGGAACCGATAGAGGTTCTTGTTACTAGCAGTAAGGTGCTACATGGCAAGACAATTGAGCTGTTTAAGGTGTTGTGGAAGTTTAGCGGTGTTGAGGAGGCCACGAGGGAACACAAATCGGATATGTTGAAACAATTTCCGTACCTGTTTCCTCTAGGTAAATTTTGAGGATGAAATTTCTTAAGGGGGAGAGTTGTAATGCCCCGATTTTAGAGCTTAGCGTTTTGGTGGTTTATTAGACGATCCGGTGGACCGAAGTAGAGATTCAAGTGTGTTTCGGGATCGTATATTTTTTGGTGTTGGAAAATTATGGAAAAATGCTCTAAAATCATTATTAATTATTTATTTAATAATGGTGAAATCGATTTTGTAAAATGAGTTTTGGAGGATGGACATTTTGGTTAGTGACCAAAATGAAAGTTTTGAAAACTGTGATTTCCTAGTGACTAAAATGAAAAGAGTCAAATACTTAGAATCTTTAAGGAGCTATTTTACCAATTGGTTTTTGATCATTTCTCCCTTGATTTGACTTTTTTTAACATGTGTTTTAATTATTAATTAAAGAGGATTTTTGTTAAAAGTTAGTTATTACTTTTCAAAATAAAAATCACACCATTCTCTCAACTTTTTTCTCTCCATTCTCTCCTCAGCCAAACACTCACGTTTTCATCAAATTTCCAGAGTTAGGTGGTTTCTAACTTGATTTTATTGTTTCAAATTGTTTTATAAAGATTATCTATACAAAATCTTACAATAATCTTGTGTTTTCTTAGCTTTTCACTAATCAATTGAGGGAGAAACTTCACAATAGGGGCAAGGTCCGAGATCTCCTCTATTGTATGGTTCTTTACTGAAATCCTCAAGCACTTGATCCTTGTTTTTGTGTTTCTAATATGATTTTGATGATTTTCTAATGATTAATTGGGTTAATTGACGTTTCAGGGAAAAGATTCGTATTGGATTTGTTTTCCATTAATTAATGATGCTTTGATTCATATTTTGGATGTTTAATAATTTTGATAATTGGTTTTTATCAATGGAATCCCGAAACTTAAGAATCTCTATTTGGTTAAGTTGTTAGTTTTGTGGTGTTTTTGTGGCTGCGGGGTTGTTGGAGGTTTGGCATTGTTTTGGATCTATTTTTAGATGTGTTTTGATGTTGAAAATGATGTTAGATTAATAGATGTTGGCTGGGTTGTGAATTAAAGTGTTTTGGTTATGTTTTCGGTTGTTGTGGAGGGTTAATTGTAAAGGTTTGGTGGAAATCCGAGAAGGATTGTGGTTGATGTGTTTAGAATGCATTATGATGCATTAATCCTCTGTTGTATTGTGGTTAAAAGAGTGGAGGTTCTTCCGGAAGCTATCGAGGTTGTGGCGGATGCTTTAGACACGTGATTCGCATCGACAAGGCAAGATTTTGCGTATCGGTGAGTAAAAACGTGGTTAAAAGCGTTTTGATGGTTTTGGAACAGAGTTTTGGGAGTTAAGGTAGAGCTTGAAACATTTACCTAGACTCAGAAGTAAGTATGGTGTGGTTTTACTCTCTCGGTCGTACTTTTGCGAAATGGTTTTTATGCACTTGTTTAGTACTTGTTACCTTCTGTTTTATGAATGAAATGAGCATGGTTTAATGCTGGAAGTTGAGGTGAAATGATGTTAGATGCATTTGAAAAGTAATGCATTATTTTAAAGTATGTTGAACATGATTTAGGCATAGTTTAATGCACGTTGAATTACTTTGATTAATGCATATGAAAACAGGGAGGTATGTTTATAAAAGTGGATTATATTGGCAAGAGATGAAATGAAAATGTGATGGAAACGTTATCGGATATAATTGTCTGGCCATAAGATTTAAAGTGCACTATAATAAGTCGCCCGTGATTGTAGAGGTGGTATGGGAGGTACTTACTCCAATCATGTGAACCACGATGTTGTTGAGGTGGCATTTAGATGGCATTTACTCCAGCTATGGGCTGTATAGGTGGTGCATCGAATGTGTTTACTCCACATTGGAGGATTAGCCTTGGTAGTGTAGAGGTGTGCATGTGTTGCATGACTCCATTCCATTGAGCTGAAAAGATTACAAGATCTCTTAGAAATCTGTGTATTCGATGATTACCGATGTTTAATAATGATTTAATGGAAATGTTGGTGTTAAGGTGGATTACTTGTGAGCCAATATAATTGTAAATGTGTCATTGAAATGTTTTATATTGTATAATGTGATTTATGCATGTTTATCCTTGAGCTTTGTATTTGGTAGAAATGCATGGGAAGGCTTAAGTAGAGGGTTAGCAATGTGACTTTCTGTGATCAATGATACTTGTAGAATATGGTTTAATATGCTGGTTTTAAAGATGTAAAGTGCATGTTTTAAAAGGGGCGTGATGGTTTAAAGGACGATGTTTAAGTAAATAATTTTAAATGCACTGATGGTGGTTTTGTTTTTGAGCATTCCTCACTGAGCCTTGTGTGCTACGCTCTCCTTGTCCATAAATGCAGAGATTTAAAGTCCCAGAAGGCAGCAAGAAGTAAGGGGATCTTGGCAAGACTTTTACAAAGTATGTTTGAGACTATACTATAATAAATAAGGGCAATAGGGTACTTGTTGTGTTTTGGGAGATGTTTTGTGGAACTCCCTGTTTGAGCATGTTCATTGGTTGCTCTAGAGTTGTAAATGGCCTTTGAAGTATGGTTTTGATGCTGGTTTATCTTTTGATATGTTGGTTGAATGCACACCTAGGATGCACGCCTATAGACTCTCTCTCCATTGATGAAAGATGCTTTAATATGTTGTTGATTGTGTGGAGACTGAAGGTTTGTGATATGTTGGCATGTTGGTGTTGTGTTTTGAGCATGTTGGTATGGTTTGAATATGCTTTTGAAATGAAAAACCAAAAAAATGTAACATTACAGGCCCAAGCGTACCGATACACGGGGGACCATATCGGTACAGCTAGGTAGTTTTAGGCTTGAAAGATCGATACAGGTGTATGTGTTTCGATACGTCTAGGCCATTTTGGTCTTAGCGTACCGGTACAGCAAAGGGTGTTCCTATACGGGTCTCAACTTCTGGAAATCAACTTTTTGTCCCAATCTTGTGCGCCGAAACGCCTAGAGAGCCGCATCGGTACGGTTGTCAAAGTTTTCAAAAGTTTGGTATTCTATTTAGGCGTATCGATACGTTATGATGGTGTACCGAAATGAGGTATTTCAAATCGTATCGATACGGGCTTACCTGTATCGGTACGGACGGTTGTTATTTCTATTAATGTCAATTTGGCAGTTTTGTCACCCTTACAATTTAGTTCTTGATTCTTGTTAATGAAATTGCTTGTGATTGAATGGTTAGATTGAGCTGAAATATGAGATATATGCATGAAACCTGACTAATTAAAGGTTGGTAACATAAAATAGGGTTTTTGACTTGTAATTTTGTGAAATTGCAATTTGGTAAATTGCAAATGTGATCAATTAGATGTCAAATTGATGCCCGTTTGAGTAGGGGTTACACCTGATGTCTGCATGAACATGTAGGGTTAATAATTACATCTAGATAAGATAAAAATGGAAAAAAATGGGTCGCGGTTTGAGTTTTCTTTAGGTTTACTTCGGTAAACCTAATGTAGCTCACTCGGTTCGGTCTTGCGACTAGGCCGGGTTAAGGGGGTACATGAAGACTTCTAAGTTGTTCTTAATCATATTCGAGAAAATCGACATCATGCAATGCTAAAACATTGCTGGAGCGTTACAAAATCCAAAGGGCATTCTTCTAAAAGCGAATATCCCATATGGACAAGTGAACGTAGTTTTCTTATAATCTTTTAGAGCGATGGCAATCTGATTATAGCTCGAGTAGACATCCAGGAAGCAAGAAAATGCCCTCCCTACCAATCTATCCAACATCTAATCAATAAAGGGTAGTGAAAAATGATCATTTCAAGTGGGCATTATTTAGCTTCATGTAGTCCAGGCACACTCTCTAGCCTGTCACGGTCCTCGATAGGATCAGCTCATTTTTTTGTTCTAAACCATAGTTATTCTAGCCTTTTTTGTCACACACTGCATCGGGCTGACCCACGAACTATCAGAAATGGGATAAATTATCCCGACATCTAGCCACTTCATGACTTCTTTCTTGACCATCTCTTTTATAGTGGGATTTAGTCTTCTCTGGGCCTCGATTATTTTGCAATGTTAATCCTCGAGAATAATTTAATACATGCAAATTTTTGGGCTTATTCTTCGGATATCTATTAAGGTTCATCCCAAGGCTTGCTTGTGATTGCCTAGTGTCTCCAACAATCATTCCTTCTGATCATTAGTCAAATTAGCAGCAATAATCACTGGCAAAGTTAAGTTATCTTTCAGGTAGGCATATTTAAGGTGGCTTGGCAAATGTTTTAGCTCTAATTCTGGTGGCTCCTCAATAGATGGTTTGGGTGCCTTAATTTCTCTACCAGCCAACTCAAGAGGCTCATGTCTCTTGTAATAGCTCATGAACTCATTCAATATGGTTGGTTCTTCAGATTCTTCGCTCATAATATCTTCATCATCTAGCTCTATGGCATCATCATCTGTGTCCTGGCAAAATTTTGCTACTTCCACATTGAAAATGGATTCTATCGACTCAATAGCTTTGCATTGCTCAGGTTCATCTGCACACTTAAGAGCTTGAAATACGTTAAATGTAACCTTTTGGTCATTCATACACATAATAAGCTCACATTTTTTAACATCAATTGAAGTCCTACATGTGGCAAGAAATGGTCTTCCCAAAATTATTGGGACATTAACATCATCCTCATATTTTAAAATATTAAAATCAGCTGGGAATATAAATTTGTCTACCTTTACCAATACACCTCAATCTTACCCTTGGGATGTGCATAAGATCAATTTGCCAGCTGGATTGTAATTGTGGTAGGCCTTGCTTCAATACCAAGTTAACTAAAAATGACATTAGCATCAGATTGATGCAGGCTCCCAAGTCGCACAGTGTTTTACCCATAAATCTATTGTCAATCTTGTAGGGAATGGTGAAACTTCTTGGATCTTTCAGTTGTGGTGGCAATCTATTGGTTATCATTGCACTACATCCTTTAGTGAGAGCAACAGTCTCGAAATAATCGGCTTCCTCTTTTTGGACAAAATGTCCTTCATGAATTTGACATAGTTGGGCATTTATTCGAGAGTTTCCACTAATGTTATGTTGATCTGTAGTTGTTTAAGAACTTCCAAAAAGTGCTTAAATTGTTGATCTTGCTTGTGTTTATGGAGCCTCAGTGGAAAAGGTGGTGGAGGATAAGCAAATACTGGTTTTGCCAAAGTGGTGCTGGCATTAGATTGAGGTCTGGCATTTTTAGTGCTCGCCTCTTTTTTCTATGCTTTCTTGGATTCATCTATTAGCACCAACATCTCGTCCTGTAAAATAATTGGTTGTTTGACAAGTGTTTCATTCTCACATTGTTTTCCACTCTGAAAATCGGCTACTTTGCATTGTTTTCTCTCTCTTTTTTGTCGAGCATCATCCGTATCACTTGGCAAATTTCTCTGGGGTCTGTTACTGAGTGCGTTGGCAATATGTCCTAACTGGACCTCTAAGTTCTGCATAGATACTACTAAACTCTAGACAGTTGCATCATTTCGCTCTGTATACTCTGTTAGAGTATTCCCCTAGGTAGATATTTGCCCTAGAAATTATTCTGTACTCTTTTTAGCATCACATTCTGGTTGAAATCTAGCAGTGCATTGGTGTTCTGACGCTAGGCATTAAATTGGTTACCTCCCTGATTTGCCCATGAAAAGTTTGGATGTTGCTTCCAACCTGCATTATAAGTATTGGAATATGGGTTAAAATTACGATTGAAATTGCCAACAAAATTTACCGATTCAAGGTTTGATGGGCATTTTTTTCACATTATGATCATTTCTACAAATTGTGCATAATGGTTCTAGTGTCTTTACTTCTCAGAATTTAGTAGACTTTTGCATCGTTTTCGTAATCTGGCAGTAAGGTACTGAAGATCATTGGTGGCAATCCTTTCAAGGATGTCAAATGCCTCTATATAATTTTTGTCTAGAATGAACTGTTTGTAGAAGCATCAACAACAGTCCTGGCATGAGCATTGAGTTCGATATAAAAAGACTCCATCTGGGTCCAAGTAGGAAATCCATACATGGGACATCTTCTCAACGGATTTTTGAAACACTCTCGGGCATTATAAAAAAGTTCCATCATTAGCCTGCCTAAAAGTATGATATCACTTCACAGCTTGACATTAAGTTTAGATGGCCAGAATCTCAAAAGAAATTTATGGCATAATTCTGCCCACAAAGTAACTAAACCAGGTGGCAAAGAACTTAACCACGTTTTTGCTCTATCTCTAAGAAAAAAATGAGAATAGTCTCAATTTCACTATCTTTTCAGCTACATCAGGTTGCTGAAATAATTGGCAAACCTCCATTAATTGCTTCAAGTGTTACCTTGGGTCTCCTTTAGGTGATCCATCAAATTGACCTACATTCAATAGTGTCTGAATCATTATCGCTTTTAGGTTCAAAATTAACTACATTTACCTCTGGACCAGTCAGTCTTGGCATCAAATTGTCCATGTTTGATGCCAAGTGTTCTCTAATAGGTCACTATTCTGGATTCTCTGCAGCAACAACATGAGCGGGTGGTATCCCATCATGTATTGCTGAATTCTCCTCATTGTTTAAGACACCATCTACTCCACCATCTCCATTTAGAGCCATTTCTCGAAGTTTTCTTTTCAACCTGTTTAAGGTTCTTTCAATCTCTGGGTCGTATAATAAATTTTCCTTCGTAGTGCGACTCTTGGTTATACACCAAATGAAACAAAATGTAACGCCCCAAAAATATGGTTAGAAGGATTAGGGGTTTGACTGAGTTCAGTTCAGACTGATTAAACTGGATTAAGAGATTAAATATGTTTTGGGTGAAATTAAAATGTAAAAACTAGAATTTTGGCTAATTGGCAAAGGTTTGGGTTTTTAAAAGTGTTTAATTATTTTATTAAACATTTAGATTTTAATTGAAGGCCAATTTAATCTAATTAAATGGATTTTTTATTTTTTGACTAAAATGTAACACCCCGAATTTGGGCTTAGAAGTTAGCTAGGTAGGTTAGATGGTTCGGGGGAACAGGATTAGTCGGTTCGATCTAGTTTCGGGAATTAATTCGTAATAAATATTTTTAACATGAAATAAAATATGGAAAATGGTGAAAATATGTAATTATTATTTTGAGGGTTTTGGTAAATTAAATTTGATAAAATAAGGTTTGGTTTATGGACATTTTGTCCTAGTGACTAAAATGTAAAGTTTGAAAATTGTTTTGGTGACTAAATCATAAAAGGGTCAAAACTTAGAATCTTTAGGGAGCTATTAAGCCAATTGGTTTTATTAGACTTTTTCCTAAATTTGGCTATTTTAAAATGGTTTTAAAAGGGTTTAATAAAAGAGATTAAAAGAGTTTCAATTGGTTTGTTTTAATTCGCCAAATCTTTTTCTTACGTAACTACTTTTTCTCCCTATCTTTTTTCTCAAGTTCTTAGCAGCTAAACTACCTTTTCTTTTATAAAAATCTCAAGAATCAATCTTTTCAATCCTACTTTTGATTTCAACACTTGATTCCTTTGTTCTACTTTAGATCTTCTACTTTGGAGATTTCATCAAAATCAAGCCAATTGAGGAAAGAGTCTACCATTAGAGGTGATTTTAGTTTCTCTCCTCTAATAAAAGGTTATTTATTGAAATTATCAAGTTCTTGATCCTTTGGAATCAATTTATGTTATGTTTTAAAGATTAAATCAAGATTTGATGATTTAATGTTAATTTTGTTAAGAAATTTATTGAGTTGGGTTATTGATCTAAATCATTGCAATCTTGATTGGTTTAGATCACGTTTAAAGTGTATTTTGATTATACTTAATGGGATTTATAAAATAAAACCCGAAACTAGTTGAATTACTAATTTTCTAGGTTGTGAATAGTTAGTTTTTGAGGTGTTTGTGGTGTTATGTTGTTTCTGGAGATATAAGGTAGGGTTATGGATGTTTTTAGATGTTTTAAAGTTGATTGAATCATTAGGTTATGGCTGGGATTTTGTTAGATTGGAATCAGATTGGTTTTGGTAGTTTTCGGAAGGCTTATAGTGGTGTTTGGTGATGTGATGTTAAGGATTGAGATTGCTAGGGTTTTAGATGCATAATGATGAATTAATCCTCTATTATTATGTGATTAAAACAGGGGAGATCGATCCTACAGTGATTGACGAAGGTTTGGAGACGTCGGACGCGTAGTTTCACATCGACAAGTGAAGCTTTGTGTTGTTCAGTGAGTGGAAACGAGATTTACAGCTTTGTAAAGGTTTGAAAGTGAATTTTGGGAGTTCAGATTAAGCTTTAAATGTTTGTCTAAGCTTGGAAGTAAGTATTAGACAATTTCACTCTCAATTTCTGCTTGGCAAAGTTGATTTTCTCATGCCTATGTTTATGATTTGATATCTACTGTTATATACATGTTTTAGAAATGAATTATGATGCAAATGATCGTATATTGATTATATTTGAGTATGGTAAATGATTTATGAAAATTATTTCGATGATATGAAATGCATGGTTTATTGTATTAGAAATTGGTTTAAATGATGCATATGAAAAATAGTGAGGTATCATGTTTAATATAGAATATGTTGGCAAGTGACAATGATTAAATGTTATCGGATATAGTTGGCATGCCATTGGGTTTAAATTGCACTATTATAAGTTGCCTCATGTGTGTTGAGGGGTTGTGATTGTACCATATTCTCCACCATGGGTACCTCAGCAGTCGATGGGTTGTGATTGTACCGTTTTCTCCCACTAATTGGTATTATACATTGTAATCGTCGAGGGGTTTATTGTACCATTTGCTACTGTTAAATATATGTTTAAGTGTTCTAAGGAACCACTTGTGAAATCTGTGTATCCGATGTGTTCTGATAAAGGAAAAGATTTGGTTTTTGTGTCACTTTAATGCCAATATATGAACTAATGTATCATGATGGAGGATTTATGTTTGTATAATGTGATTTATACATGTTTCACTCTTTAAGCTTTGCTATTGGATGAATAAGCATATGAAGGCTTAAATTGAGGTTTTGCATATGGGATTATGCATGATGATCCAAGATACATGTTTTGCATATGGTTTAATATGCATGTTTTAGAAAGGTAAAAAGGGTATGAAATGTTTTAGCATGAATTTGAAAATGTGGTTTGACTTTAATTGTTTTCAAAGCATTGATGAGTGTTTTTAGAGCATCCTTCACTAGCCATTATATGCTTATGCTCTCATTTCTCATCATTGTAGAGAAGTGAGCTTTCGGGGCAACAAGAAAGCAAGGGAGAATCCAAGATTCAATTTACTTCAAGTATGGTTTTAATAAATGAACTTGTAGTAATAAAGGAAAATGTGACCAAGTTTTAATTGGAAGGGTTGCTTGCTTACTCCATGTTTTAGACATGTTCTATTTAGTATTTCGGACTTGTATGAGGTTATATGGTTTGATTGTGGGTTTGAGATGAGAATTGCATGCTTGGGTAGAGACCATGCCTATAGGTTCTCTTGATTGATTGTTATGGATTAAATGTTTACCTAGCATGTTTGGTTGGTTGTGGAAATGATGTTAAACGTGTTATATGGTGTTTGTATGATGTTTTAAGCAGGATAGATTGAGCCAAGGTGTCATACGTTTGGCCAAGAGGTCATTACAGGCCCAATTGTACAAATACTGGTCCCCTGGGATCGGTATACAGGGTCTGATAAGGCTCAATTTGGGGAAAATAACAAAGGGGTATCAGTACGAGTAGCCACCGTATCGATATGCTCTTACAGAAAATTACACAGGGATTGGTACACGAGGTGCAGTATCGGTATAAGTTTTAGCCACTAGAATCCTCTATTTTAAAATATAGCAATGGGTATCGATACTCAACCAAATGTATCGATATGTGTATTTCACGTGGACTCGTATTGATACGATATAAACCTGTATTAGTACGGGGATAGTCAATTCTATTATTTTTATGCTATATTTTGGATTCTTTGCAAATTGGTCATTATTTTTGTAATGCTCGATTATTGATGATCTTGTGACCCAATTTTGATGTAATTTCACACAGAAGCATGTAATGAATCTAATTGAAGGTTGGCAACATTAATTTGTAATTTGCTCCTTTAATTTATAGAATTTACTTTTTGGTCCTTAAAGTGATAAGTCTTGTGAATTTAATGCTTATTTTGTCTTTCATTGTTGTACGTCGCGTCTTAAGGTTAAATAAGCATCTTGGTAAGATAAAAAGAAAAAAAAGAAGACCAGTTTAGGTTATCAGTTCAGGTTTGCTTTGGCAAACCTAATGTAACGTTTTTGATTCGGTCATAGCGTCTAGGTCAGGTCAAGGGGGTTACATTTGGTGGTATCACAGCCAGGTTTGCGAAAGTTGGTAAGTAAGTTGTGACTATCTGTGATGTTGTATGATATGTACGGTGCTTAATTATATGATTTTATGACTGAAGTGTGATATATTGAGGTAAAACCTTGGGGACACATTGCCTTATTACTACAAGTGTAAAAGGATTTTGTTTTTAAAACGTGAGAATCTTGGATCCTTGCTTGAAGATAGCCTAATTACGTTTTTGGTTATATTTTCATGCTATAGATATATTTTTTGAGTATGCTACCGAGACGAGAGCTTAAGTCGAATAGAATAATGCTGCCGATGGGCAAGGAGTTGAGGGTGAGATAGTGCATCATGATGGGTTGTCTCCTCCTCCACCTAATTAGCCAGCTAGAGTGGACGTTGGGCAAGTGCCGCCAGTTCCACCTAGTCCAGTCTTTGGGTATATGACGTCGTTAATTCAGGCTATGACTAGAGCTTTTCAAGCAACTAAGGCTGCAGTGTATGTTTAGGCACTAGCACTAGCAATAGTTGTTAATCTAGGACTTCTGTTGGAGCATTTGTCTAACTCCCTGAATTTGGGCCTAGATGTTAGATAGATTGATTAGATGGTTCGAGAGAACTGGATTAGGCGATTCGAGCTAGTTTCGGGAATTAATTATTAATAAATTATTTTTGGTTAAAATAAAATATGGAAAAATACTAGAAAATTTTTAATTAATATTCTAAGGGTTTTGGTAAACTCAATTTAAAGGAATTAAATTGTATTTTGGGACATTTTGGTCTGGTTACTAAACTGTAAAGTTTTCAAAACTCTTTTGGTGACTAAATCATAAAAGGGTCAAAACTTAGAATCTTTAAAGAGCTAATTTACCAAAATTTTCTATCAATTTTTTCGTGAATTTTAGGCTAGTTTTAAAAGGCTTTTAAATAATTTTAACATATAAATAAATTAGAATTGCTTAAAAGGATTTTAAATAACCAAATTTATTTTCTTACGTAACTACTTTTTCTCTCAACTTTCTTAGAAACCAAACTATCAACTTCATTCTAAAATTCTCAGGAATCTATCTCTTTTGATTTCGTTTTGATTTCTTATTTGATTCCTTTGATTTCTACATCAAAATCTACTTGGTTTCTTGAAGCTTTCATCTAAATCTTGCCAATTAAGGGAGAAATCAGCAATTAGAGGTGATTTTCGTTTCTCTCCTCTAATTAAAGGTTCTTTATTGAAATTCTCAAGTTCTTGATCCTTTACAACTGATTTTTGTTATGTTTTTACGATTAAATCATGATTAATTGGTTTTAATTGAGTTTTGATACGAAATTTGATAAATCTTGATATGGATCTGATTAGTGTTGATTCTAATTGGTTTAGAACAATTATAAGATGTTTTTTAATGCTATAAGAAGAGATTAATAAAAGGAATCCTGAAACTATGTGAATCACTAATTTTCTAGGGTGTAAATAGTTGGATTTTGAGGTGATTTTGGTGTTGTAAGGTTGCTGGAGGTATAAGGACATTATATTGTTGTTTTTGGATGTTAATCGATGATGTTAAGATGTTAAAATCAATAGTTTTTGGTTGGACTTTGTTTAGATGGAGCTTGGTTGTGATTTCGGTTGTTTTAGAGAAGCGTTTGAGTGTTTTTAGTGTGGCGAAGTTGAGGAGATGTGCTGCTGTGTTTAAAGATGCATGGAAGTGCATTGATCCTCTGTTTTTGTTTGGGTAAATTGGGGGAGATAGATCCTTTAGCTTTTGGAGAGGTTGCAGAAGCTTCAGAAGCTTATTTTCGCTGTTACTAGAAGGACATTGTGTTGTCAGTGAGTGGAAACGTGATTTATTGCTTTTAAAAGGTTTGAAAGAGATTTTGGGAGTTTAGATTAAGTTTGAAACACTTGTCTAAGCTTGGAAGTAAGTATCAGATGTTATCGCTCTCGTTTTTGGTTTTGCAAAATACAATCTCATGCACATGTTTATGATTTTGATTACCTACTGTTATATGCATGCTTTAGAAATGAAAGATGTTGCAAATGATCATATATGTTGATTATTGAGAATGATAAATGGCTTTTGAAATAATTTTGAGAATACTAAAATACACAGCTCAATGTATTTTTGCTTGTAACAATAAATCTTAAATTAAAAATTTAAATTTTGGGATATATAATAAGTTCTCAACCTAGCTTACTAGTTGAACACCTAGCTTTTAGTGCAAGGTGTTCCTGATTCAAATATCTATATATGTAGTTTTGCTTATTTGTTGAGAGAGTATAAGTTAAATATTTGTTTGGATAAAATTCACACAAATCCTAAGTTTTGACGTATTGGTTAGGTGTTAGACCTTTTATATAAGAGGTCAGAGGTCCCAGGTTTAATTCCTCCCACCAATGCCTAATGAGTATTTTTTTCTCCTTTGATTTGTTCAAAATCTTGAGGTGACACGTGTCATACTCCTGGTTGGTTGATTAAAATAATAAAAAAATACTATACGATATGCTAATGATGAAAGAGACTGATGACGTGAAAAATAAAAATATATATAAAAAAATTCAAATCAGCACTACCGTTAATTTTTTAACGGCTGGTGACCAAAACAGGAAAGGTATCTAACATTAGGGACGATTTTGACGAAAAATTTAGTTGGATGACCAAAATAAGAAAAGGGTGATAGTTTGGTGACCACTCGTGTAGTTTTCCTAAAAAAATTATACAACCCTTCATATTTTAGCTATAAAATCTAAAACATGAATCCCTAGCCCTAACACCCTAAAACCTAAACCTTAAACCCTAACCCCTAAACTCTAAATTCTAACCATAAATCTTAAGTTCTACACCCTATAACCAAAACTCTAAACCCTAAACTACAACTCAAATCTCTAAACCATAAAATTAAGGGCTTATGATACATAATCGTGTGTATCAAAGTATCTTCCTTTAAATAAATATATAAAATAAAGTTTATCGCTTCAATTTAAATATGGCAACGTATAAATAAACAATTAATTTTTAAAAATTTTAGATTGATTTTCAAATAAAATTGTTACAAGAAAAATTAAACAATTAATAATTTATAGATAAAGTTATAGAGATTGAATACATAACAGAATTGTTTTTGTATAATATTAAAATTTTACATAAGTTACTAATATAAATGATAAGAAAAGTTTGTAGTTTTAAGACTATAGTCATATTGAGCAAGTATGTTTGGCCAGTTGGTCAAGCTGATTATATTTGTTCTCATTTTTTTTAGATTATAAATTCTAAACCCATTAAAATACTCCCTTCCTTCCCCATAAAGTCTCCTTTTCCTCCCCTCTAGATAGATTAGGATTATAATTAAAATTTGTCAAAAAAAACTATAGTCATCTCTAGGGTACGACTATTATGAAATATTTTTAAAGAGAACTATTATTAAATATTTAATTTTTAAATTGTGACAACTTAGTATGGTGACTCAAAATTAAATCTATAGGTAATCACTTATTTTTGTCTGGGTGTATATTATTATTATTATTATTATTATTATTATTATATTAGTGTTGTTTATTTAGTAATAAACCATTAATATGTATGCATATATGTGTGTTAATATATGTGTATGTGTGCATGTGTGTTAGTATGTGTGTACCTATATTATGGTAATTATATTATTATACATGTATGCATGTGTATGAATATTTTTGTATGTGTGTGTTGTATATATGAGTATTAATATATTGTGTGTATGTATATTACATATGTAAGTGTGTGTTTACATATGTGCATATATGAGCATGTGTTAATGTGTATACATATTGTGTGTATTAGTATTATTGATGGTATTGTATATATACGTATTTTTCATATATTTGTATATGTATTGCTTAAATGTATGTGTTATGTATGTATACATGTATTAATATGTGTATGCATACATTAATATTATATGTGTATTATTATTATTGTTGTTGTTGAGTTGGAATTAAAACATATCAAAAATTATTAAAACCCATTTAGTTTTATTTAAGTCCATAGTCCAAAATACAAGACCCAATTTAAATAATTACAAGGCCCAACCGACCGGGCCCTAATGTAACTAAAAAACACTGAAAATAAAGCTTAACCCTAATCTAATATCCTTTATTTGTTTTGCACAGCCGGCTGAGAACCGTTGGATCAGATTGTGATCCAACAGCCAAGATCAATCTAGAAGACCCCCCCATCTGGCGCGTGTAGCTCACACTCGGGGTGGTTGGACTCCCACGTGCGTATGGCCTGCACGCACTAACCGTCCAGATACTTCTGCACCACGTGTTATGATCTCGCAAAGCCACGTCGCCCCAAGATCGAATCTTGACCATTCGTGCTCCAAGCCATCTCAACCGTTGGATCAAATCTAATCCAATGGCTGAGATTGAATCAGGCCGATGGATAGTCTCTTCATCTCCATCAAGGTCCGGCATGTATCCATCCACTCGAGACTCTCGATGTTGTTGTACAGCTCCCCCTCACTGGCCTCTCACCAACCGAACATGCACAAGACACATCAAAAAATGGAAAAGACAGATTAAAATCAAATCCACAGTGAATACATTAAATGAAACTTATGCTTGTAAACAAAGATCAAATCAAAAATGAGGATATATATTGTAACATCCGAATCCATTTGTAGTCAGAGATTCAAAAAAATGTCAGAGCTTCAAAAAATTAATAACAAAAAAGAAATTCCGGAGGGGTATCTTCCTTATTTTCTTTTTGCGTGCACATTTCGAATACAAAAAATATTAAATAAAAAAAAAGGGAGTGAGTGAGAGTTTACCCTTGACCGTCAGTCTTCGACCGCCTGTGATAAGCCATCGGTCACCAAAACCAAATATGGTGAACCGGTGATGGGGATGTTATTTTGGGGGTTTCGGTTTCTAAAACAATGAAGTTTTAAAAGGGTATGTTGTTTCGATTTTTTAAAAAAAAGGAAAGTTTTTTTTGTTCGAAATACCCAGTTTCTGGCGTCGATTAGTGGTGGCCGGTGGTGGTAGATGGTGGCCGGAGTAGCCGGACCACTGTCGATTTCTGGAAATAGGAGCGGCTAGAGGAATTTTTGGGTTCAGCTTGAGAGAAAATTAAGGGAAAGGGGTTATTTTTCGGGTTAAAACTTTTAAATGGCTAAAGGCTAAAATCTGAACCGGTAAAGTCTATTTATAGACTATTTTATTTTAAAAATGGGATAATAACAAGCTAATCCCTCCGCCCTTTTGAATTTACCCCAATGCCATTCCTTTTTTTAATTACTTGACCGGTCCTTGTTTTTTTTTTTTGAAATCTTTCAATTTTGTCCCCGAATTAAACAAAATTAGTTTTTTAAAGGGTAAATTACCTCAGAGGCCCCTCTGCCCTTTTTTATTTTTAAAAAATCTCTGTCCATGGGTAAACTCCATTTTGGGTCCCTAAAAGTTTTAATGCTCTTTCAGTTAAGCCCCAAATCTAGTGTTTCTTTTATTTTATTTTAATCCTTATTCTTCATGCATATTTTAATTTCTACACTGTTATTTTATTTTATTTAATTGCATTCCTTTATTCCATTTATTTATGTTTAAGTATTTATATTTATTCGATATATGTCATTTCCTTTTATTCATTAATGTGTATTTATACGTTTATCTTTTTGTATATGTACATATTATGTACTATGTTATTGTTTATATATTTATATATATACGTTATGTTTATTATATGTACTATATATATTATATTTAGTAAGTATACTATATCGTATTATTTATGTATTATTTTATATATTTATGTTATGTACATACTAACTAGTATTATATATTATGAATTATATTATATATTACACATATCATATCATGTAATCTATATGAATATATTATACATTATATTATTTTTGAATATTAATGTCCATTAAATGTTATATATGTTGTATATATTATGTTTATACATACATGGATTGTTTATTTTAATTATGTATTTACATTTCCATGTATGTCCATGTTTTAATATTCATTTACATTTTATTAATTCATGTATTTTAAATTATCTTGTCTACATTTTTGTCACATAGTCTTAGGCCTTTTATCTCGGTATTCTAGTGGGAGTATCATCCCGGTCTCCGAGTGTCATTTCTTTTGGTACCGTGGATCGAGGCAAAATTTAATATTCAAAACTTGCCTTTTAGGAATTAAATATTAAATTAAATCAATTTTTTATTTTTCTTTATAAATGCGATACGAATCTATTTCGTACCAATTTTTGGGCGGTGTGGGGGTGCAAACCCTTCCTCATCCGTAACTAACTCTCGAACCCAATTTTTATAAAATCTCTGGGTTTTGTTTTTACGGTGCCCAGCCTACCACAGTGGCCAGTGGCGACTCTGTTTTTTTAAAACATGAGTTTTTCTAAAAAAATCCTCTTTTTAAATAATTTTTCATTAAAAGCAGGAAACTCCCCCTAAATACGATGATCATTTAATTTTTTGTAGCGCCTTCGACTTCAAAAATAGTCGCTACAGCATAGCGACTCCGCTGGGGACAAATTTTAGTTTTCAAAAAAAGTTAAGCCTAGTTAGGTTCATATCGAGAAAATTTTGAAATTCAGTTTAATTTAATTTTTAATTCCTAAGTTTTGTTTGTTTTTTATCATATAGTAGTCTTAGAACCTCTAGGATGAGTGATTACTTCGCTTCGTGGGGTTTTCACCTCCATATAGTGTCGTAATTCACTTCCGAAATTCGATCTGTGTATTTCATGAGGTTTTCACCTCCGTATGGTATATGGGTCATATTCTCTCGAATCGATGTCCGAGCAACAGTTTGAGTACCATTTTTAGAACTAAACCTCATATAGTGAACCATAGAGCTCACATTTTAGAGCCATGCTGTTATGATGCTCGTTTAGAATTAACCCTTTTAGGTTTTGTTTGCTTTTATTTGTTGTACATACCTTTTGTTTGTTCCAGATTGATCGTTTTATTGTTTATTGTTTCATTTATTCTGATTGTATTGCTATACTAACTTGTTTTTCTGATTTATTTTTCAATATTATTTCTCTTTTTGCATCCAAGTTGCATTTCATACCATGCATAAATCTTGATTCGAGAACAATCCAATTTAGAAGACAATCAAAAATAAGAGAGAAGTCTGTAGTGTCAAGAGCTACAATGGTACAGTATTGGGTTGGGTCAAACGATGACCGACGAAGAAAAAAGAGAAATGTCAACAAATGGGATGCATATCGAGCAAGGGGATGACGTAGCTTGGGCGCACTGTTCGAGATTCAACTCATTTACACCCAAATCTACCAAGGAAGAAACCTTTGTCTACACTCTACCTGAATAGGCTAGCGATCTTTTTGAAGGCCCTTAGGTGCATAGTTTTTACTACCGATGACCTTTTGGTTAGAAAAAAAAGAGAACAACTAAATCGCCATTCAGACTAGAGGCGACATTAAGAAATAGGATGGAAGCCTCATTTCATGAAGTCGATACATCAAGACAACTTTCATCTGTAATTCATTATGCCAGCTTTCTTGTAATTAGACATATTCTCTATTAAACGAAAGTCTTTCTAAGGACTGTTCGAGAATAAACACAAGCATTTGCACTTATTTTTTTACATTATAGTATTATTGCTTTTTTTAAATACAATTTTCATTTTCAATGTTGGTATTGTTTATTTATTTTAAATTTTTAAATACATTCATTGCATTATACACATTTCTAATTGGAAAAATACTCCTCTCAGAAGAAAGAGGGATCGACCTATTCCAGAGAGTCGAAGTCTTTGACAACGATTGAGAATCAAGACCAAACCTTTCAAAGTTTGTGCCCAAATCTGAACTTACTACATGTAAATCCCTCTCCAGTACACAAGTCAACAAGTTGGTTGATCCCAGCAAACACCAGGATGAAAAAAAAAAGAAGGAGAAAGAAAATATGACAAAGAAATAAGGGGCCCAGATAAAGTCAACTGAGGGGCAACGTCTGAGGCTGAGAGGGAAGAATCCTCTTAGGGTTTTTAAGATGCCCATTTCAATTTTATTGCCTCACTTAATAGAAGAGCAATACCTTGCTCCCTTGCCAATGGAGAAAAAATTGGATCCATCTCTTTTTAAATACGATCTGAGTAGTAATTGTGACTTCCACTTGGGGGCACCGGGGCACCCTACTAAAAGATGTTGGATTTTGAAGGAAGAGATAGAGAAGCTGGTTAGTGATGGGAAGCTGACACTTGAGATGAAGAAATAGTGGATAGAAGAGCAAAGAAAGCTAGTTACGTCAGCAGTCGAAAAGGTGAAAGATTAAAAGCCAATGAATCTTCGGCCCCAAGGCAAACTAAAGCCTCATCTTTTGTCTTGTTCATGTTTTAACTAGATGTCAGCTTGATAGGATATCTCTGCATTTAGGTTTCCTTTGGATGTAAAGTCTGGGACCAACTCTGCTACCTTTGGCCCGAATGTAGCAGAGATCTTTTTGTAAAGGGCATGTGTCATGTTTGTGATTTCCATCCAATGAAAAATGCATTTTGCTTAACATACAATGACCTTGAAAGCATGTATATGTATATCTATTCTTGCCCTAGTAGGTCACTGGATATCAATTGCATGATGTGACATCGATTCTGAGATTAGTTGAATGTTGTGATAACAATGAGGTGCGATTTTTCCCTAACAGACTCTGGTCAGCAAAGCAAGACCGCTACTCCTTTGATGATATTCGATGATGAAAAGCTTCAAATTTTAACCCTAAGAGTTGCTTGAAATTGAAATTCTAAGTGTAGTCTTATGTGCCTTAATGGATTGTAATTAATTGCTAGAAATATACATATATATAAAAATGAAAGAAAATAAGAAAAAAATAAATGAATTACGAAATAAATGAATCTCTGATCACTCTGACGAACTCACGGGATTGACAAATCTAATAAGGAATATTTGCTCCACCTATTCAAGACCCTGGCGTCAGAGATGAATCGTTGAAGATACGATTATAATTATAATAATAATAATTATTATTATTATTATTATTATTATTATTATTATTATTATTATTATTATTATTATTATTATTATTCAGAAGCACCCACTTACACCAGAATGATATTCTTAGAATGATATTTTTGCATTCTAACGGTTAAACAAGCCCATTTTTTGGGCGGAGCAAAAAATGAAAATTGAAAAGGAGTAGTCCTATGTAGCAATGCGGTAATCATGAGGATGAACCGAGTCATCTTGGGAGATTTTACAACTTCGAATCGCCACAACATTCAATGTCCTTATAGACACAAGCTTTGCTTGAAATGATTACTGAAAGGTTGTGTACTACCTTAAATTTATTCTGAAATTTGAAACCCTAAATTAGAAAATCCCTAATTCCTAAGCCCTAAATTTTGGGAATTTAAAACGAATTCCCAATTGAATTTTAGTGACCAAAGCTTGAAATTCAGGACCTTGGGTGACCTTTGTGCAATACGGGCAAAAGTTTGGGCCTTTAGTGTGTAATTTACCCAAATTTCAAGCTTTACCCTATTTTTCCCTGTCAACTTTTCATAACCCATTTGTGATCTTAGCAGCCGCACCCTTTTTCAAACTCTTTGGAATTTGAAACGAACCAAAAACCTCACCCCTTATATCCGTTCAAACTCTGACGAGTCTTAGCGTCGATCGTTCGCCGATCTGAACCCACCGTTCAGATTCCCTTACCAACGTCGTCCCTCTGCCTTCAAAAATTGACTATTACTTCGCCATTTCCGTACGGCATTAGCGACCGATCCACTGTTGGTTCGTTCGAAACCCCTAGCACCGTCATTGCTCCGTCGAGCCCTGGTGTTGTCAAAGCCGTGTAGTGGGTAAGTCTTCAACCCAGATCTTCTTGGTTTTGTACGGGAACCTTACATTGGGTTCGTAGAAAGGGTATTGTCAGAAACTCGTGTCACCGTCGAGTTGTCGAGTACCTCCGCCGTTGCCATGTTGTGCCACCGCCGTGGCCATGTTGTGTCACCACCGTTAGGAGTCTGAAACCCTGGTCGCTTGAAGGGTTCTGTAACCCTAGCCATTTTGTGGCAAGGGAGAAGTATGTTCGGGCCAATGGGTGTGTGTGAGGGTGTGGGCCGGTGTTGGGGGTTAGGGGAGTGTTGGGTGAGGTTGGGCTTAACCTGAGTGGTATGGAGAGCCTAAGAGTAAGGGAGCTGAGCGAGCCCAAACCCCAGAGAAATTATCTGACCATTGTGATGACCCGACCCGTAACCCCTAATTCGTGAGCTGACTCATGATCTGTGACCCGACCCGTTAATCGACCTGTTAATCGGCTGACATCAGTGTTAACTTTTGGCTGATGTCAATGTTGACTTTTTGGCTGATGTTAGTGTTGACTTTTTATGACGTTAGTGTTGACTTTTTGATGACGTCGAGATTGACTTTTTCTGACCCAAGTTGACTTTATGTTTTTTGACGTTTTGATTCCAAATACTCTACCCATTTTCCCAAATTCAAACCCAAAAAAATGATTTCCTATCCATATTTAATTATACTCAATATTTTGAGAATTTTGATTATCGGATTCTGATCGAATATTATTGTGTTCAGGTGACGTTGACTTGGAGCCTGAGAATCTTCCTCCTCCTCCACCTGTTCGACCTCCTCCTGCATAGCCAGCGAGTTCTGTATGTGAGTATGGTTTCGTTTAGTGATTCTGTTGGTGTGGCATAGTAGTAGGGTATAATTATGTTTTGTTGACCTCGTAGGTGTTGACTCTATCTGATGAAATCTAGAGCTGAGCGTGGAAGATGTCACTCTCGACGTTGATTTTTTAGCTGTCTAAGGTGTGTCTCTTCTTGTGCTATATCTTTTATGCTCTATGTTATGCGTCCATGTTGTATATATATGACTGATTGAATGATCTGTGATTTATGGTATGTTCTTTATAATGGCATAACACGCATCGGATATCAGAATCGGACTAAAATAATAGTGGGCATATATCGTATGCACTCAGATTAAATTAATAGATTGGATATACACTCGAATTCGAAAAATATGAATCAGAACATGTCATATCATTTGGGTTGGGAAATTGTATGGGGAAGTTCAGCGGGTTCACCCTTCGGGCTGAATTCCACTTCGGATCAGTGGTTCTATCTTCGGGTCGTTCCACTCCGGATGGTGACGATGTAGTTAGAGTGGTTCTGGGGAACCTTACTCTTCAGACGGTGTATGGAGATGGGTGCATGACATTACATTTTATGTCTCAGATTGTATGCATATGTTTAATGAGATGATTGTTGAGCTATGTTTGTTGTTCAAATTTTTGTTTTGTATTTTAATCTGCACTTTAGAGACACACTGAGCTTTATAGCTTACTCCCCTTAGCTCCTCTTTCAGATACTCTGGCTTAGGCGTATGGTACTTGGAGGATTACGTATCATCGAACTTTATTTTATTATACAGTATGGTTTTATAGACATTTGATTTTATCTACTATCATTATTTCGGATAATTTGCATTTGGGACTTGGAACATTATATTTATTTGAGACTTATTAGTTTGTCATACATTATCGAATTTCTTTCAGATTTTATAATAACTTTTGGAAATTTTATTAAACCTAACAACCTTTCTTGAGGGACAAGTTTCCAAACTTAACTTCCAAGATTCGACTTAAGAAATTAGGTCAAATTTAAAAGGTTATATTTATTGGTATCAGAGCCTAGGTTCAACCCTCGGACTGTGTGGCTCGAATGAAATTTTTAAACCGAAAATGATTTTTCATGCATACTAAATATTTTGGGGTAAAGCATGAATTTATAATAAAAATAATAATTTTTAAGGATTATGTTTATTTTGAATAGAAACTCCAAGTACCGACTCTAACTTAGGATTACTTTCTTCTATGATAGACTACTATGCCACCTCGTAGGAGCTCTATATTAGCGACCGGACGTGGTCATGGCCGAGGTCGTTCTACCGCTGTTGAGAGTGATGCTCCACCTCCTGCGGATCTGCCGCGGAATCGGGATGAGGTACACGATGCTAATGAAGAGGAACAACCTGAGAATCAAACCGGAGATCAGAATACAGTACATGGTCAGTAGACGTAGAGTGCTGGTGCACACGATTCAGGGGATAGTGAGACAGTAGGCATGGATTCTGTTACAGTACATAACGAGTTGCTCTGTTACCTCCGCCAGTCTGAAGGCGTGAGGAAACCTATATCTACTGAGTTCTTAGATGCTGGGATGACCATGTTTGATGGCATGTTGGGTACAAATATGGCTGATGCGGAGTATTAGCTGAAGAAACTTTAGCATTTGTTTGTTGAGATGGAATATTCTGCCCACCGAAAATTGAAAGCTGTTGTACCATTGCTGCAGGGTATGACCAAAACTGGTGGGAGGCAGAGGAAAAATTTGTTCCAGCCAGTTAGATCACATGGGAGTTTTTCAGACAGTCGTTTCAGGACCGGTATGTTGGGCCAGAGTATCTAGCTAAGTGCCAAGACGACTTTATGAATCTGGAGCAGAAAGATATGAGCATTAATGATTAAGAGATAGAGTTTTTGAGACTTCTCCAGTATGTTCCAAGCCTGGTTACTACAGAAAATGAGAAGTGTGACTGGTTTCTCATAGGGCTGTGTTTTTCCATCAAAATTAAGGCTGCTCTACATCAAGATAAGGAGTATAAGGAGATCACCCAACGAGCCAGAACTACTGAGCGAATTGTGTTAATGAAGAAACAACAAGAGTCTCGGGGTAATGATCGGGCCAGGAGGAAGTCGACTGCATCAGTTTAGCACAGTCAGGGAAAACAGTCTAGGAAGAGGAGTAGGGATGAGTACGACCATCAGAGTTACTCCAGGGCTAGACCAGTGACATCTATTGTTTCGACCATCAGTGTTTGAGGTTTTTCTAATTTTCGTGGGGTGCCACAGTGTTCTTTCTACAAGAAATGGCATCTAGGCGAGTGTAGGAGGCAGTCAGGGGCTTATTTCCGATGCGATTCTTTCAAGCATCATTTTTGAGATTGTCTGATGTCACCTTCATCTACCTATGTTTTGAGTTAGTCTCAGGCATCTGTTTTGACTCCTAGTATGGGAAAAGGTCATGGTAGATATGCTATTTTGGGTACTGTTGGTAGGGTTAGGCCTGCTCAGAGTAGAGGATTAGATGGTTTAGGGGTAAGCCAGCCAGGGTTGGTTTATACTACTAGGAGGCAGGAGGATCGAGATGAGCCATACGTTATTGCTGGTACTTTTTGTATCCATTCTATCCCTTATTTTGCACTGTTAGATAATGTTTCTACCCATTCGTATGTTGCGAGTTTTGTATATGAGGGTCTTGAAATTCCTGTTGAGGATGTTACTAATGTTGTTACCATGCATAGTCTCGTAGGTAATCCGATTGTGATTTCTAAAGTGTATAAAAATTGTCCTCTTGAGATTTAAGGGGAAATCTTTTCGGCTAATCTAATAGAGTTACCTTTTCGGGAGTTTGATCTAATTCTCAGCATGGACTGGTTGTCTGCTCACCGAGTCAATCTGGATTGTGATAAAAAAAAGAGCGACTCTAAAAACTTCTAATGATCAGGAAGTAGTTCTTTTTAGAAAACGTCGGGGTTTTTTATCTAACGTAATATCGGCTCTCAAAGCCGAGAAGATGATCAAGAAGGGGTTCATTGCCTACCTTGCTTACATTCTTGATCCAAGATAGTCCGACTCTGGGATGGATAAGATCTGGGTTATGAGAGACTTTTTTGATGTATTCCCGAAAGAATTGCCTGGTGTTCCGCCAAAGTGTGATGAGATTAAGTTTGGCATCGAGGTCTATCCCGGCACAGCTCTGGTGTCTATGGAACCTTATCGAATAGCACCGAAGGAACTTAAAGAGTTGAAGGTAAAGTTTTAAGAATTGTTAGATAGGGGATTTATCCGACCCGGTGTTTCTCCGTAGAGAGCCCCTGTTCTTTTTGTCAAGAAGAAGGATGGGACACTTCGGTTGTGTATCGATTATCGGAAGCTGAACAAGCTAACAATCAAGAACAAGTATCATATTCCTCGTATTGATGATCTCTTTGATCAGTTCTAGGGAGCTAAGGTGTTCTCTAAGATAGACCTGAGATCTGGTTACTACCAACTCAAGGTTAAGGATTCTGATGTTTTCAAAACAGCTTTCTAGACACATTACGGTCATTACAAGTTCTTTGTGATGCCCTTCGGGTTGACTAACACTCATGCCACTTTTATAGATATGATGAATAAAGTGTTTCAACCCTATCTCGACCAGTTTGTTGTGGTCTTTATAGACGATATTCTGGTTTATTCTAAATTTGAGGTTGAGCATGAGGAACATCTCCGGATTGTTTTACAAACTATGAGGGAGAAGCAGCTTTATGAGAATTTCAGTAAGTGTGAATTCTGGCTTTTAGAGGTGATGTTTTTGGGGCATATCGTTTCTGTTGAGGATATTCGGGTTGATCTGAAGAAGATCGAGGCTATCATGAGTTGGAAGTAACCCAGGAATATTCCTGAGATCCAAAGTTTCTTGGGTTTAGCCGGCTATTATTGGAGGTTTGTTGAGGGTTTCTCGATCATCGCAGCTCCGTTGACTAAACTTATAAGGAAGAATGTTCCTTTCATCTGGTCTGAGGCTCAACAGACTAGTTTTGATAAGCTTAAGATCGTGTTGACTGTAGCACCGATCCTGATTCAACCTGAGTCAGGAAAGGCTTACACCGTCTATAGTGACGCTTCTTATACTGGCTTGGGGTGTGTTCTGATGCAGGATGGTAAGGTAGTAGCCTATGCATCCCGATAGCTAAAACCGCATGAGTGCAACTACCCTACCCACGACATTGAGCTTGATGTTGTGATATTTGCTCTCAAGATCTAGAGACACTATCTCTATGGAGAGAAGTGTTATATCTTCACGGACCATAAGAGTCTGAAATATCTTCTCAATTAGAAGGAGCTGAACCTGAGACAACGACGTTGGTTAGAGCTCCTTAAAGACTATGACTGCAAGATTGAGTATCATCCAAGCAAGGCCAATGTTGTTACCAACGCCTTGAGTCGTAATGCCATATCAGATTTGAGAGCCCTATTTGCTCGGATGAATTTGTATGATGATGGAAGTCTTTTGGCAGAGCTTCAGGTTATTCTTACGTTCATTTCTGATATTCAAGCTGAGCAGCCTAGTGATCCGTTCTTGATGCACTGTATAAGAGAGGTTGAAGAGGGGAGATCTCAGGATTATTCGATTGATTAGAATGGTGTTCTATGTTTTCGGGGTCGGTATTGCATTCTAAGAAATTCTAGTCTGAGTTATTCTTCGTGAAGCTCATGATAGTCCCTACTCTATGCATCCCGATGAGGACAAGATGTATAATAATATTCGTGAGAGATACTGGTGGAAGGGCTTGAAGGGGGATGTTGTTGGGTATGTGTCGAAGTGTTTGACGTGTCAGAAAGTGAAAGCAGAGCATCAACGTCCGTCTGGGTTACTTCAGCATATTAAGATTCCTCAGTGGAAATGGGAGTGTGTGACGATAGATTTCGTCAGTGGTCTTCCTGGGGTGTCGTTGTCTATCATTTCTGATTGGGACTCAAGGTTCACAGCGAAGTTTTGGAAGTCTCTTCACACAGCTCTGGGTACTTGGTTAAATTTTAGCACTACTTACCATCCGTAGACCGATGGCCAGTCTGAGCGGGTAATCCAGATTCTTGAGGATATGTTGAGAGGATGTGTTGTGGATTATAGTGGCAGTTGGGAAGATTTCTTACCGCTTGCGGAGTTCGCCTACATATAGCTACCAAGCTAGTATCAAGATGGCACCGTCTGAGGCTCTATATGGGCGTAAGTGTCGTACACCTATTGGTTGGACTGAGCTTAATGAGCACAGATTGTTGGGATCGGATATTGTACATGAGGCTGAGTAGACCGTTAGATTGATTCAGGATCGGCTTAAGGCTGCTTTTGACAGACAAGTCTTATACCGATTTGAGACGTCGAGATCTTGAGTTTGATATGGGTGATAAGGTTTTCTTGAAAGTATCTCCGTGGAGGAAGGTACTTTGATTCGGTCGAAAAGGTAAGCTGAGTCCTCGTTTTATTGGCCCTTATCGAATTATTCGTCAGATTGGACCAATTGCCTATCAGCTTGAGTTACCACCTGAGCTTAATCGTATTCATGATGTCTTCCATGTCTCTGTGTTGAGATGCTACCATGCTGATCTGTTTCACATTATTCCTGTGGAGGAGGTTGAGATTCGTCCTGACTTTCGTTTTGAGGAGAAGCCAATTGAGATTCTTTCTCATGACAAGAAAGTTCTTCGGAGGAAGACCATTAAGATGGTCAAGGTCTTGTGGCGTAATCGTGGTCATGATGAGGCTACATGGGAGCTTAAGGCCGTTGTCAAAGCTCAGTATCCACATCTCTTTGATCCAAGTAAGTTTTGAGGCCGAAATTTCTTTTAAGGAGGGGAAAATTGTAATACCCCTAAAATTATTCCCAAATTTGAAACCCTAAATTAGAAAATCCTTAATTCCTAAGCCCTAAATTTTGGGAATTTAAAATGAATTCCCAATTGAATTTTAGTGACCAAAGCGTGAAATTCAGGACCTTGGGTGACCTTTGTGCAATACGGATAAAAGTTTGGGCCTTTAGTGTGTAATTTCCCTAAATTTCAGGCTTTACCCTATTTTTGCCTTGTCAACTTTTCATAACCTATTTGTGATCTTAGCAGCCGTACCCCCCTTTTCAAACTCTCTGGAATTTGAAACAAACTAAAAGCCTCACCCCTTGTCTCCGTTCAAACTCTGACGAGTCCTAGCATCGATCGTTCTCTGATCTGAACCCACCGTTTGGATTCTCTTAGCGACGACGTCCCTCTGCCTTCGAAAATTGACTATTGCTTCGTCGTTTTCGTATGGCATTAGTGGCCAATCTATTATTGGGTTCGTTCAAAACCCCTAGCATCGTCGTTGCTCCGTCGAGCCCTGGTGTTGTCGAAGCCTTGTAGTGGGTAAGTCTTCAACCCATATCTTCTTGGTTTTGTAAGGAAACCTTGCGTTGGGGTTCGTAGAAGGGGTATTGTCAGAAACCCGTATCGCCGTTGAGTTGTCGAGTGCCGCCGCCGTTGCCATGTTGTGCCGCCACCGTTGGGTGTTTGAAACCCTGGCCGCCTAAAGGGTTCTGTAACCCGAACTATTTTGTGGCAAGGGAGAAGTGTGTTTGGGCCAGTGGATGTGTGTGAGGGTGTGGGCCAGTGTTGGAGGTTAGGAGAGTGTTGAGTGAGGTTGGGCTTAACCTGAGTGGTATGGAAGCCCAAGAGTGAGGGAGCTGAGCGAGCCCAAACCCCGGAGAAATTATCAGACCATTGTGATAACTCGACCCGTGACCCGTGATCCATGAGCCGACACATGATCCGTGACCTGACCCGTTGACTGACCTGACCTGTTCACCCGACCCGTTGAACGACCTGACCCGTTGACCGACTGACATCAGCATTGAATTTCGGATGACATCAACATTGATAGTTTGGGTGACGTCAGTGTTGACTTTTTGATGATGTCAATGTTGACTTTTTGATGATGTCAGCATTGACTTTTTTTGACCCAAATTGACTTTAGGTTTTTTGACTTTTGATTCCAAATTCGCTTCCCGTTTTCCCAAATTCAAACCCGAAAGACCGTTTTGTTATCCACATTTAATTATAGTCAGTATTTTAAGAATTTTGAATATCGTATTCTGGTCGAATATTATTGTGTTCAGGTGACGTTGACTCGGAGACTGAGAATCTTCCTCCTCCTCCACCTGTTTGACCTCCTCCTGCACAGCCTGCGAGTTCTACACATGAGTATGGTTTCGTTTAGTGATTCTGTTAGTGTGGCATAGTAGTAAGGTATAAGTATGTTTTGTTGGCCTTGTAGGTGTTGACTCTGTCCGACCGAATACTAGAGATGAGCATGGGAGACGTCACTCTCGACGTTGAGTTTTTAGCTGCCTAAGGTGTGTCTCTTCTTGTGCTATATCTTTTGTGCTCTATGTTATGCGTGCATGTTGTATATATGTGACTTACTAAATGATTTGTGATTTATGGTATGTTATGTATGATGGCATGATACGCATCGGATATCAGAATCTGATTAAAATAATATCAGACATACATCGTATACACTCGGATTAAATTAATAGATCGGATATACACTCGGATTCGGAAAATATAAATCGAAACATGTCATATCATTTGGGTTGGGAAATTGTACGGGGAAGTTACGTGTTCACCCTTCGAGCTGAATTCCGCTTCGAATCAGTGGTTCCACCTTTGGGTCGTTCCACTTCGGATGGTGACGATATAGTTAGAGTGGTTCTGGGGAACCTTACTCTTCGGACGGTGTAAGGAGATGGGTGCATGACATTACATTTTATGTCTCAGATTGTATGCATATGTTTAATGAGATGATTGTTGAGCTGTGTTTGTTGTTCAGATTTCTGTTTTGTGTTTTTATCTGCACTTTAGAGACACACTGAGCTTTATAGCTTACCCCCTCTTAGTTTCTCTTTCAGATACTCAGGGTTAGGTGTAGGTACTTGGAGGATTACGTATCATCGGACTTACACAGTATGGTTTTACAGACATTTGATTTTATCTGCTATCATTATTTCGGATATTTTGTATTTGGGGCTTGGGACATTATATTTATTTGAGACTTATTGGTTTGTCATGCATTATCAAATTTCTTTCGGATTTTATAATAACTTTTGGAAATTTTATTAAACCTAACAACCTTTCTTGAGGTACAAGTTTTCCAAACTTAACTTCCAAGATTCGACTTAAGAAATTAGGTTAAATTTAGGAGGTTACAAGTTGAATCTGAGACGCTCTTGCACTTGATATCCAGAGAGTCTATTCTATTTTTTATTATTATTAAGATTTTGGTTTCAAGGTCTTGTATATTAATCTAAAGGACACCATTCATTGGAATAAAGATCATCAAATTGACATTTTAAACAAAACAATTTCCATGTATTGCTTCAGGGATTAGATTTAGAATGTAAAGGTCGTGGATATGATTGATCGACCTATCGCAAAGGAGTGACCTATCAATGACTAGGATAAGAGTGATGGCATGAATTCATATGTCAGATGGCCCAAGGGCTTAAAGAAGGTTTTGACCATGATACTTTGACCAGTTCAGAGAAATAAAAAATAAACCTTGATAAAAATAAGATCTCAGAATACGAAAAAGGTTTAAGTTGGCTAAGATTTCTACTTACCCTCAGATAAAGAGAAGAAAAATACTTCAAATAATGGGTCATGATAAACCAGATTGAGCTCAAGGTCAAGCAGGGCAGTACCACAAGAATACATGATTGATAAAGTATGAAGACTTGGAGTTGGTTCCAGCTGAGATGCTTCAAGAGAATTTGATATAATAATAAGCTCAGGGCGTGGGGGCATTTTTCGGCCCTAATATTAAGATAGAAAAAGACTCTGAGTGGTGGATCGAAGACAAGAAAAATAGTTAAGCTGGAGAAAGAATGGGGCAACAATACCCATGAGATAATAAGAGTGCATAACAAAAAGTATAGGGCCAAAAATTGGTTTTCCCCAAGATTTTTCGATTGAGTCCAGAAATGAAGATTTTACTCAAAAATGAGTTTAGAGAATTGAGGCATTTTGCTCACCCCTAATGATTAGAATAGCTGAAGACTCCGAGTGTTGGGGGTCAAAGACAAAGAAAAATAGCTTAGCCCAGGATTGAATAGGGCAGCATTGAATGAGACGATAAAAGTCCCTACATAAGAGTGTGGTAGGGACTAGAATGAGATTATCTACAGGGTGGGTAGTGACCCTGAAGAAGAAGAAGAAGAAGAAGAAGGGTGTTCGCACAAGAGGATTGAAAGCGTTGGTCTAGTCATATTTGAAATGAATATTCCAATGACAAAGTGAAGATTATAGAGAATACTGCAAAAGAAGTAAAGAAATAAATTCGAAGAACGACCTTTCAGGGGATAGGATTCTAAAATAAAAAAAAAGAAAAGAAAAAGAAGACAAGAAGAAGAAGAAGAAGAAGAAGAAAGAATAAAAAAATAGTGTTACATTGCATGCATCATATAGATAGAGGCATGCTAATTTAAAAGCATTTTGCTTGTTTCAAATAGATATTTGAAGATTGCCCAAAGATTTTGATCTACGACTTCATGTTGAAGAAGTAGATTTTATCAAAGATTTATACTGGTAGCTATGTTAGCGTGAATCCAGATTTAAGGGAGATTGGTAGCCGTGTCTGTAAGTCCTCTGGGCATGATGCTAACCTTATTTTTATGTCAGGACCAGTAGAAATCGGGAATCATTTTAAGGGATTTTGGTAGCAATTTTCAGCGTGAATCTAGATCTTAAGTCCTCTAGGCCATCTGTAAGTCCTCCGGGCATGATGCTAACCTTATTTTGATGTCAAGACTAATGGAAATCGGGGCATCATTTTAAGGGATTTTGGTAGCTATTTGTAAGTCCTCCGGGCATGATGCTAACCTTATTATGATGTCAAGACTGGTAGAAACCAAGACATCATTTTAAGGGATTTTGGTAGCCGTTTTCGGTGTGAATTCGTTCTTTAAGTTCCCTGGGCCATCAGTAAGACCTCTAGGCATGATGTTAACCCTATTTTGATGTCAAGACTGGTAGAAACTGGGACATCGTTTTAAGGGATTTTGGTAGCCATTTTCAACGTGAATCCATTTAGTAAGACCTTTGGGCCATCAATAAGACCTCTGTGTATGATGTCAACCTTATTTTGATGTAAAACTGGTAGAAAATGGGACATCATTTTAAGGGATTTTGGTAGCCATTTTCGGCGTAAATCCATTTAGTAAGACCTCCGAGCAATCAGTAAGACCTTTGAGAATGGTGTTAAGCTTTCCTTCGATGTTGAGAAAAGTAAAAATTGGGGCATTGAAGAATAAAGTTTGAAGAGTTGGCCGAGGAAGAGCAGAAAGTTCTAGAAGAACTCGTGGTTCTAAAGTCGAGAATAGGGAAGTAGGACAAAAATGAGTGCTTGTGATCTTTGCTTTGTTCTCGTTTCACAAGAACAAGCAAAGAGGGGTAGCTGTAATCACTCATTTTTGTCCGAGCGTATAATATTATTATTATAATATTAGTGTTGTTTATTTAGTAATAAGCCATTAATATGTATGCGTATATGTGTGTAAATAAATGTGCATGTGTGTTAGTATGTGTGTACCTATATTATGGTAATTATATTATTATATATGTATATGTGTGTATGAATATTTGTGTATGTGTGTGTTGTATATATGAGTATTAATATATCGTGCGTGTATGTATATCACATATGTAAGTATGTGTTTACATATGTGCATATATGAACATATGTTAATATGTATATATATTGTATGTATTCGTATTATTGATGGTATTGTATATATACGTATTTTGCATGTATATATATATATATATATGTATTGCTTAAATGTATGTTTTATGTACGTATACATGTATTAATATGTGTATGTATATATTAATATTATATATGTATTATTATTAATATTGATGGGTTGGAATTAAACAGATCAGAAATTATTAAAACCTATTTAGTTTTATTTAAGTCCATAGTCCAAAATACAAGGCTCAATTTAAATAATTAAAGGCCCAACCGGCTAGGCCCTAATGTAACTAAAAACCCTAAAAATAAAGTTGAACCCTAATCTAATATCGTTTCTTTGTTTTGCGCAGCCGGCTGAGAATCGTTGGATCATATTGTCATCCAATAGCCAAGATCAATCCATAAGACTCCCCCCTCTGGCGCATGTAGCTCACACTCAGGGCAGTTGGACTCCCACGTGCGCGTGGCGTGCACGCGCTGACCGTCCAGATACTTTTGCACCACGTATTATGATCTCGCAAAGCCACGTCGCCCCAAGATCGAATCTTGACCATTCGTGCTCCAAGCCATCTCAATCGTTGGATCAAATCTGATCCAATAGCTGAGATTGAATATGGCCAATGGATAGTCTCTTTATCTCCATCAAACTCTGCCACGTGTCGGGCCACCCGAGACTTCCACTACCGCCGTATAGCTCCCCCTCACCGGCCTCTCACCAACCGAACATGCACAAGACACATAAAAAATGGAAAAGTAAGATTCAAATCAAATCCACAATGAATACATTAAATGAAACTTATGCTTGTAAACAAAGATCAAATCGGAAGTGAGGATATATATTGTAACATCAAAATCCATTTGTAATCAGAGATTCAAAAAAATTAATAGCACAAAAGAAATTCCAGAGAGGTATCTTCCTTATTTTCTTTTTGTATGCACGTTTCGAATACAAAAAAATATTAAATAAAAAAGGAAAGGGAGTGAGATTTTACCCTTGACCGTCGGTCTTCCATCGCTGGTGATAAGACATCGGTCCCCAAAATCAAATATTGTGAACCGGTGATTGTAGCGATGTCCTTTTCGCTAAAAAAAATGAATTTCGAAGTGTTTGTGATTTTCGGATATAACGTTTATTCCGTGGGGGTTTTTTTCTTTCTTTTAAACCGCATTTTATTAAAAATTGGAGTCGCCACCGGCCACTTAGGTAGGCCGGACACCATAAAACCAAAGATTTAAAAAAGACTGTTGGGTTCGGGAGTCGGTTACGGATGGGGAAGGATTAGCACCCCCACACCGCCCAAAATTGGTACTTTAATAATTACCGCTTTATTAATATTAAATTTTCCGGATTAAAGTGATGATTAGTTTAAGATTCGGTTATAATTGCAAATAAATTTTAAAGGCCCCGTTATCCAAGGGTAAACGCCCAACCACTATCACTACGCCTGATACTGGCCCCGTTTACGCTCGGATAAAAGGGCACTTCATTGACATTATATATTCCATTATGCAAACTTAGTGAGCAAAATATAAAACATGGCAAATAATTTAAATACAATACAAATAAATATTTACATAATAGAATAATAATCTAACATAAATAAAATACTAATCTAAAACATACATACATAAATATTAATCTAACTTATAAATAAAAACAAATCTAACATAAATAAAATACTAACATTCATAAATATTAATCTAACACATAAAAAACAAATTTAACATAACTAAAATATTAATATAAAACATAAATTTAAAACATAATAAATACTAATCTAAAGCATAAATAAACATACAAGGTAAAAAAAAGAACACAATTTTAAATTAACTAATACTTCATTAAATCATAAAAATTACAACATAAATAAAAAGGAAAGAAAATATACCTAACTAGGAGCTCGAATAACTAACCCCAATTGAACCCCACCGAGATCTACCGCGACCCCTCCAAAAATATTAACTAGATCGGATCTAAAATAGGACCCCGATCGAATGTTGGATCGAACCAACTGGGGCCGAGGGCACTGCCCCCAACCCCGGCCAGCCTTGCGGTCGGCCATGCTCCCAATTGGGGAGCCAATTGCCTTGCCAATTTTGTGGCAAATTGGCATGCAATTTCCTTCTAATTGGGCGTGTCAATTGGCTGCCCCCGTGCCTTGTATTTATAGGCATGGGGAGGGTGAAATGGGGTGACGTGGAGCATATTTTCTTTCCCTTTTTTTTAATAATATATTTTTTATTATTATTTTTTTTATTTTTCATTAATTTTATATTAATAATAATATTATTAAAATAATACTAATAACACTAAGACCCGGTCAAAAATGAGTGATTACAGTTGCCCCTCTTTGCTTGTTCTTGTGAAACGAGGACAAAGCAAAGATCTAAAGCACTCATTTTTGACTTACTTTCTTGTCTTTGGCTACGGAATCACGTGTTCTTCTGGAACTCTTTGCTCTTCCTTAGCTGAATCTTCAGGCTCGTAAGTTGTTCCTATATAGAACTTCTTCACCTTCTGATCTTGGAACTATAGGCTCTTCCTATACGGAACCCTTCACTGTGAAGCCTCAAGTTATGAGTCCCTCCTATATAGAACTTTTCATTTTGAGACGGTAAGGCTTGGAGTCCTTTCTATATAGAACTCTTCACCTTCAACGCTGGTTTCTCCTATATAAAACCTTTTGCGCCACTGATGGATTCTTCCGACTGGGAGTTCCTCCTGTATAGAACTGCTAGTCTTCAAACCCTGGAGCCGTTAGTCCTTCCTATATAGAACTTTTAGCTTCTGAAATCTCGGAGCTACGGGTTCTTCCTATATAGAACCTCTCACTCTAAGACAGTAAAGCTCAGAGCCCTTCCTATATGAGACTCTTCGCTTTCAAACACAACAGGTTTTCCTATATAACCTTGTGTGTCATGGGTGAATTCCTTTGGCTGGGAGTTCTTCCTATATCTGCTAGTCTTCACCCTGGAGCTGTAAGTCCTTCCTATATAAAACTTTCAGCTTCTAAAATCTTGGAGCTACGGATTCTTCCTATATAGAATCTTTTACTCTAAGACATTGAAGCTCGGAGCCCTTCCTATATAAGACTCTTCGCTTTCAAACACAACAGGTTTTTCTATATAACCTTGTGTGTCATGGGTGAATTCCTTCGACTGGGAGTTCTTCCTATATAGAACTGCTAGTTTTCACCCTGGAGCTGCAAGCCCTTCCTATATAAAACTTTCAGCTTCTGAAGCCTCGGAGCGGCAGATTCTTCCTACATAGAACCTCTTGCTACGGGAGCTTGAAAATATAGGCCCTTCCTATATAGAACATTTATCTTCGAATTTTTTTTCTCTTTTTTCTCTTTTTCCTTTTTCCTTTTTTCTTTTTTCTTTTTTATTTTTCTGCTTTTTTCTTTTTCATTTTTCTCTTCTTTTTTTCCTATCTCATTTTTTTACAAGGTTGTTGATATCTTTGGACTTACGCTACTAAGGCTGTCGTATCATGCCCGAATGACTTATCACCAGGCTCGAAAGACTTACTGGTGGCCCGAAGGACTTAACACCGTGCCCGAAGGACTTACCGGTGACCCAAAGGATTTAATATATGGGCCTCACGCTGTTATGGCTGCCGATTTTTCTGGACTTACGCTGCTAAGGCTGCCGAAATCTTTCTTCAAATTTTGGGATTCACGCAGAAAATGGCTACCGACCTTTTTTCAGATTTAGGGATTCACACCGAAAATGGTTGCCGATACTTCTTCAAATTTAGGGACTCACTCCGAAAATGGCCGCCAATCTTTCTTTAAATTTGAGGACTCACGCCGAAAAATGGCCGCCAAAACTTCTTCAAATTTAGGGACTCACGCCGAAAATGGCCGCCAATACTTCTTTAAATTTAGGGACTCAAGCCGAAAATGGCCACCAATACTTCTTCAAATTTAGGGACTCACGCCGAAAATGGCTGCCAAAATCTTTCTTCAAACTTTGGGGACTCACGCCGAAAAGTGGCCGCCAAAACTTCTTCAAATTTAGGGACTCACGCCGAAAATGGCCGCCAAAACTTCTTCAAATTTAGGGCCTCACGCCGAAAAATGACCGCCAAAACTTCTTTAAATTTAGGGACTCACGCCGAAAATGGCCGCCAAAACTTCTTCAAATTTAGGGACTCACGCCGAAAATGGCCGCCAAAACTTCTTCAAAAAAACTTCTTCAAATTTAGGGACTCACGCCGAAGGTGGCCGCCAAAACTTCTTCAAAATTAGGGACTCACACCAAAAATGGCCGCCAAAACTTCTTCAAATTTAGGGACTCACGCCGAAAATGGCCGCCAAAACTTCTTCAAATTTAGGGACTCACGCCGAAAATGGCCACCAAAACTTCTTCAAATTTTAGGGACTCACGCCGCAGGTGGCTGCCAAAACTTCTTCAAATTTAGGGACTCACGCCGAAGGTGGCTAACAAAACTTTTTCAAATTTAGGGACTCACGCCGAAAATGGCCGCCAAAACTTCTTCAAATTTTAGGGACTCACGCCGAAGGTGGCTGCCAAACTTTCTTCAAATATTAGGGACTCACGCCGAAGGTGGCTGCCAAACTTTTCAATGAAATCCACTTCTTAATGTTCTTTGATAATTCTTCAGGTACCTGTCCAAAATAAGCAAAAATTGCCATGCCCCTATCTATATGATGCATGCAATGTAATGGTTTCTTTCTTTTCTTTTTCTTTTTTCTTCTCGTTTTCTTTTCTTTTCTTTTTTTTCTTTTTTCATTTTTTCTCTTTCTTTCTCTCTTTTTCTTCAGCCTTTTTGTTCTAAAGTCTTACACCCTGAAAGGTCGTTCCTCAGATTTCTTCATCTCTTTACTGCTTCACTGTATGCTCTTAAATCCTCATTTGAACCTGCTTTTAAACCTTTTGTGCGAAAGGCTTTCTTGTCTTCAGGGTTATCACCCGTCTTCATAAATGATCCTCTGGTTCTTATATTATTCTTATAAGAACCCTTGTCATCTTCTTCACTTGGCGTTGCCCTATTCAACCACGGGCTCCACTAATTTGAATTTTCTGACCCATCATACAGAGCCTTGATTTATTTCTAGTCACCAGGGTGAGCCAAAATGTTTCCATCCCCTGAGCTCATCCTTGATCTTCTTGTAGCACTTCGACGGGAACTAACTCTCGTCCCTCGTGCTTTAAATCTCATCATCATTCATTTTTAAAGTAATGCAAAAGGCAATTTACTTGCGTATATTTCAACAAATAATGATTGTTTGAAAAGATAATGATTATTTTGAAAATCACAACTTGGAGGATACCAAACATTTTGAAAACATTGTTTGGAACAAATGGTAAACATCTTTTTCTTTTCTTCTTCTTTTTTAAGGACCAAACATTTTTTAAATAATGCTTGGAGAATGGTAAACAAAATTCGAAGTGTATTGCCAAACATTTTAAAAACTAATGTTTGGGGGAAATGGTGAACATCAAAACTTTGGGAGAAAATGTCAAACCTTTTAAAACATGTTTGCCCCCGAAATATCAAACACCATAGCGCATCTGCGTCAAGTTTCCAGAGATCAACTCTAATGAAGCGCATATTTAGAAAATCTTGACCATTGTGGAGATATATGCCAATGTATAGTTCCTTCTGGTCTAATATGCTTTTGAGAGGAACAACCCTACCTAGTTTCTACCCCGTTTAAGGTGGCTCTCTTAATCTCACTATCTCACCATGCCCCATCCTTCCCTCATTTGGGTGTCGATCAAGCACTTCGAAGTTTGACGTTCCTTGAAGCAAAGTTAATCCTTATAGGCGGAATGAAATCTGAAGACATTCTCATTCAACTTGGATATCTATGGATGACCATAATGGTCTTTGGGGCTTGTACTGTAGGCCTTTGGTTTATGGTTAAGTGAAACAGTATTTCTGTACTTGTGTAACTTGGATATGCCCATTATTCCTTCCCTTTTTTGGATCACTCTAGACTGCCCGTTTTCGGGTTTTCACCCTAGAGTTGATTTCCTTTCTTTTTACTGTAGGCTGCCTTGCATTCTGGCTATATACTAATGTTCGTTTTCTGTTCAATAATGCTTGATCCTTCAATACTCCTCGAAACTGAGATTTCTTGAATGAAAGACTATGAATACATTTCTGGGAATTCTTGTGATTGGCACGCCCAGATGAAATGTCATCCTTTCTTTTTTTCTTTTCTTTCTTTTTTCTTTTTCACTTTTTCTCTTGGATCGCTCTAGACTGCCCATTTTTAGGTTTTCACCCTAGAGGTCACTTCCTTCAGTGTATTTTGGTTGGATATTGATGCCAGCAGGCTCAGGCAGACTACTCTTTTTCTTCATTTTCAGGATCACTCTAGACTGCCTATTTTTGGGTTTTCACCCTAGAAGTCATTTCCTTTTTCGAAATTGGCAATCTTCGGGCCGACTTGTCTTGACTTGGCTTCAATTCAAGCTTCTATACTAATTTTCAAAATTGATGTTTACTTGAAATGTGGATTCCTTCTGTCTTTTGCTCATAATTGAAGTCTCGTTCTTGTATTGTTTGATCTGTGTGTGAAACATATACAATATTCTTTCTTTCTTTTTCTTTTTTCCTCTTTCTTTTCTTTTTTTCTTCTTTTTTTCTCTCTCTCTTTCTTCTTTTTTTATTTATTTCTTCTTTTCTTTTCTTTTCTTTTTTGTTTTGTTTTCTTTTTCTTTTTTGTTTTAGACTGCCCATTTTGGGTTTTTAGCCTTGAATCTCTTTCTTCTTATTCGATTCTATAAATGTATCCTCGAATCAACACGTATCTATACTGGTATTGATGATATCTTCTGCTCGAAGTTACTTGCCTTTCTGCAGCTCTTCTGATATTTGCTCGATCTGGATTGCTTCAGCCTTCTGATTACCATTTCTCTTATTTTCTTTGGTTTTTCATTTGGACATATCCTTGTTTTCAACCACTTTCTTCTGATGATTTTATGATCTACGTATCCAATCTGTCTGGACTCATCTCTGTCTTCTGGTAAAGTAAAAGAATACCATTCGTTCTCAAATTCACAGATGTCCTGAGAATGCCTTCAGGGGGTAGAGGTTTAGGGTCAACTTTTGTTTCAAGGATCTTAAACGACAAGTGCCTGAGAAGATAAACTCTTAAAATGGGAACTGCCCATTGTCTAAACACTCGCTTTGTTCCTCTATTGGCCTAAGTAAACTAGAAGATACTTACATTTACAGTATCCCCACAACATTCAATCTCTTCTAAATATATGCAACTTAGAGTTGATCTTTGGATCTGAAGCAAATGTACTGTTGCATTCAAAATTCGAGGACCTGGTATAGAAATGATATATACATATGTCCATTAAAAATGCGTGTATATGCATATGGGAGAACAAAAACTACCCTATAAAAATAAATTGTTTAAAGAATCAAGAATGTAAAAATGCTTTCTAAATGGAAATGTGATTTTTAATTCTAAAAATATCTTTTTGAGAGTTTTTTCTTCTTCTTTTTCTTCTTTTTTTCAAAGCATTGAGCATTTCTTTGTGAACTGATGGGAAAACCATAGGGCCCTCCGGACTACCTCCCGAGTACTAACTCATTTCGGTCCTTTGTAGTGTAGGCTTGTGCCACTTCTTTTGTTTTTCCTTGCCGGATCAATTCTTGTCATGACTCCCTCGTCAACTTCTTGATTTTTTCTGCTAACATCATCGAATTTCTTGGTGCCATGCCCCGGTGCCTTAATGTAGAACTCACATGCACTGTATGGATTAAAACTGTGGGCAGATGAGCTGGGCATAATCTTTATCGGCCCGGAGGTGAGGTACTAACCCTTGACCAGATGAGGCCATATGGAATACTCTGAATATATCTAAATATGTACTTGTTCAAGGAATTTTTTCGGTGATTCGGAGGAATCTGTTTGTCTTCTTCTCTTATGAACACGAGGACCTTTGAAAGTGGTACCCATTTATCTCATTCTTTCTTTCTGCTCCTAGACAGGTCTGGTCTTTAAACTTAGGTCTCAGAGTGCATGTTCGTTTCTCTCTCCGACTGTCATTAAGTCCTCAAAGTTGGCCTTCATTTTCTCGAGCATCTTATTAAAGAAGAAATATGAAAGGTGGCATGTAAGTCACTTTCCTCTTCATCTATGGGATGCTGTACCTGGGTCGCTAAACACAGCCACCTCAAAGCATGTTTCTTGAAGCCTTCCTCAGGTTTCATCTTCGTACCCTAGAGATACTGATGACTTGGTGATAGGCCATAAAGACGTCGGTTAAGTCTCTGCATGACTACACTTGGTCTTTACTCAAATAGTTGTACCATATCACGGTAAGTCCTGCTAGACTATCGTAGAGGTAGTGGATCGGGAATTTTTCATTCTCGATGTAGCCTTCTATCTTTCTACAGGACGTGGTCAGGTGAATCTTGGGGCAGCTTGTTCCGTCATCATGCGTAAATCTGAGAATCTTTGAAATCTGGAGGAATGACCAAATCTTGGTTCAAACAAAGTTTTCTTGCATCGAAGGCATCAAACTTCTTCTTTTTCTCTTTTTTCTCTCGAGCCCATCTTTTAACTGCTCGAATATTGATTTTTGAGTGTCTTCAATTCTTTTATCCATGATAAAACCCTAATTGGTCTTTGAATTACTCCTCATAAAGTTTATGCAAGGTAATAATAATGCAAGGTAATGATAATGTCATGTAAAACATGCCAGGATCGTGCAAAGCAATGCAATGCAATCCTAAAATATAAACATGAATGCAATAAGGTATTGATTCCAAAAGTGATCCCCATAGAACAACATTCATTGAGGCCAAAAGGTTCATTATATCAGATATTAGATATTTACAGTTACTGATAAGCTTCAGTGCCTACGTTCTTAACTTCATCCAGTAGTCCGGTCAGCTTGCCTTTGTAGTCCAACACTTGATCCATGTTCTGACAAAGCCTGCCACCTTGTTGAGTCGCCTTACCTGCTCGAGTAATATCGATCTTCGGGTCTTCATCCATCCCCTGCTTAGTCTTTTGTAGCTTAGAAGTTGCCCTTTCCAACTGAAGAGTGTTGAATTGTCATTGCTCTGTCGTAAACTTGTTTCCAAAACTCTTGTGAATGGCTAAGTTATTCTGTAGCTCATCTCTGAAGACTGTCGTACCTATTCCTAATTTCCTCAAACTTACCTGATAACAGCCTGACTTGATTCTTGCTTGACTAGTTTCTCTTCTTTCAATATTCCGAGTCGTCTTTCAACTAGACAACACCGTTCATCTATTCTGATATTTTTAAACACTCAGGAAAGCTTCTGATGATCATTTTGCAAATTCAATTTTATCCAAGTTATCTCTCTCTTATTTGAGCTGGCTGAACTCGAAAGAATATCCCTCTCTTGGGATGCCCTTATCTCCGATCTTCAAATTTAACTCGCTTGAGTGACCCACTTCGGTATTACTTGAACTTTGTCATGGATATCGATTCCTCCTCAACTTTGCCCCTCGGGTGATTGTTAACTCACTATAGAATTGGGGAACTCCGTCTTCGAAACCTAAAATCCTCATCGCGATAAGATCTTGAACTCATTCCTCAAGGCCCCGTAATCCTCAATATCGTGACCCAAACTTCCTAAACGGTAACTGCCTCTAGACGTGTGTCGTAATCTCTCGGATAAGGCGGTCTCTTCGCTAGAGACTTCACCGAGGTAATAAGGCTCTTGTTGATGAACATTAGGAGTAGTTCGGTGTACCTCACAAGAATCGAGATATACTTCTTTTCATTACTTGCTTCTCAAGTTTCTTATGGACCGAGCTCTATTATTATTATTTTTTTGAAAGGCCGACTCAAGTATACCTTCCGCCTGTTTATTGATGCAGATCACAAAAAGGGTTCAATTTGTCGTATTTGGCTGACTTGGAGGTAGAATTCTGACTATCTCGCTCTCTATTCTGATCCTTAATCGGTTCTTCTTTCGGTTTGATGGATCGCTTACCTTTCGACAAAGTATTCATCTGATTCATCACGTCGTCCCTCTGCTTCTTTCAACTCTTGCACTTTACTTTGCTCATTACCAGTACCGTGTCTAACCTGAAGTCTTCAGATGGTTCCTCTTCTATTGTCTCCGATCATGTTCTAGGACAAAACCCTGGATCCGTGCACTCTAATATCTGACCAGACGACCCTTTGCCAATTATGAACGATTTCTGAGATTTGAGGAACCACTTCAGGAATCAATACCCTATAAATGCGAGAATGCATGCAAATGCGATGTTGATTCTCGAACAGTCTTTGAAAAACTTTCAATAGAGAAAATGTATGTTTGCAATAAATTAATAATGAATTACAGGCAATAGTTGAATTTATTCTGGAGACCTTGACTTCAGGAAGCAAAACATGTGCTCCACGTCTCGACGTCGTCTTCAGGATGATGGATGACTCCGTCTTCTCCTCTTATTCTATTCTATGGACTCGTGACGTCATGATCTTTATTTTTGTGGCTTCTGAAAAGGACATCAGACAATATATTTTCTTCTGTAGATCTGGTACGTCTAAACAGGGATGGATTCTATCGATCCTAGGGGAGTACTTTAAAACTTTTTGGGGTCTAAATTAAAATTTTCAAGGATCATTTGGTTTAAAAATTCCCCCTTTTTATTATCAAAAAGTTTTAACTTACTTAAAAAATGAAACTTTTAGGTTTCTTTTTGTTATTATTATTATTCTGAAAGTTTTATGAGGGAAGAAGTTTCAAAGAAAAATAATAATATTTTCAAAAAAAAATTAAAATGAGTTAACTTAAAATCTGAGATTTTTTTTAAAAAAATGGTCAAATGTGAAGATTTAAAATTGAGGTTCTATGGCCCTGACTAAATCTTCTGCGTCGCATGTACCTTACTATCGTACCGTCTTCTTTCGCGATTGGTCTTTGCTGGGCCTAATTTGATACTGTAATATTATCGTTTCTGGCAAAGCAGACTTTTTCTATTTTGAAAGCCTTTTAATGAACTGTTCTTGAATCAACACCATGTCATGATATGCAACATGAATGCAAATAAAGGCGTTGATTCCACTGGTAATCACCCTTTCGAATGACTTTCATGGGAATTAAAGGGTCTAGATTAGAAAAAAAAGTTCATATTACAAAAGGAGTCCCTATTACAAAAAGAGTCTCTATTACAAAAAGTCTTAATTACAAAACAATTTTCTACACATAAGCCCTAGCTTTACCTCACAGCTCCTCGACAGCTCTGAGCAACTTGATAAACCTTGGTGCTTCTTCCATGTCCGGGGTTACGAAAGGTCGGAGAGTCGCGGCTTCGGTAGCTAAGTCATTCACACACCTTGTAGCTCGTTGTATGTCCACCATCAGGGTCTCGCGTGTATACTTTGGCACTACACACTTGCTCGGCAAATTATTACTTCGGATCTGTTGATTAATCTCTGACCGATGTCGTGCAACTGGATTGATGCCGTCCTTTCCTAAGACACCTTTTTTCCATGATGAAAGATTTTCTAATCGGGCAAACCACTTGAATCAACGACTCTATGTAATGTGGATGCAATGATAATGCAACAAAAGTATGTGTAAAATGAAAATAAAAATAAAAATAAAACACAAAAAATGAGTTAGTACCGGATAAAAATAATAAATACATAAATAAAATGATAAATTAAATAAGGTAAACAAAAAAACCCTATTTATCTCGTCTAAAACACCTAAGGTTATCTGCATGGCTCTAAAGGGGTGGGTTTCTATATGTTCTCTACATGCAGTGTTGGTGCTAGGAGGTACCCGAATTGTCCTTGCTGTCCTCTACTAAGAGTAGCAAGGCCCTCGATCATCACCCCTTATAGGCTCCTTTCAACTGGGTTCAATTCAGGGGGACTCATTCGCTTATGCCTGCACGAAGGAACGATATCCTTACGAAAGCATAAGGTACTCAAGCCCCGAAGGTACTTGCTAGGCCTACACGGGAGAACGATATCTCCACGAAAGCATTAGCGTTTTCCCCCCACTTAAAAACGGGTTTATATGCCATATTTTAAATGCGTTAAAATAAACGCGCAATTATAACCGAATGTTAATTTAATAATCACTTTAATCCGGAACTTCTAATATTATTAAAGCGGTAATTATTTGAAAAAGCTCAACTCTCTTTATTTTGTTAAAAACAAAAAAAAATAGTCCCCAGCGGAGTCGCCATCTGTAGCGATGTCATTTTCGCTAAAAAAAACGAATTTCGAAGTGTTTGTGATTTTCGGATATAACGTTTATTTCGTGGGGGTTTTTTCTTTTTTTTAAACCGCATTTTATTAAAAAATGGAGTCGCCACCGGCCACTTAGGTAGGCCGGACATCATAAAACCAGAGATTTAAAAAAGACTGTTGGGTTCGGGAGTCTGTTACGGATGGGGAAAGATTAGCACCCCCACACCGCCCAAAATTGGTACTTTAATAATTACCACTTTATTAATATTAAATTTTTCGGATTAAAGTGACGATTAGTTTAAGATTCGGTTATAATTGCGAATAAATTTTAAAGGCCCCGTTATCCGAGGGTAAACGCCCAACCACTATCACTACGCCTGATACTGGCCCCGTTTACGCTCGGATAAAAGGGCACCGCATTGACATTATATATTCCATTATGCAAACTTAGTGAGCAAAATATAAAACATGGCAAATAATTTAAATACAATACAAATAAATATTTACATAATAGAATACTAATCTAACATAAATAAAATACTAATCTAAAACATACATACATAAATATTAATCTAACTTATAAATAAAAACAAATCTAACATAAATAAAATACTAACATTCATAAATATTAATCTAAAACATAAAAAACAAATTTAACATAACTAAAATATTAATATAAAACATAAATTTAAAACATAATAAATACTAATCTAAAGCATAAATAAACATACAAGGTAAAAAAGAACATAATTTTAAATTAACTAATACTTCATTAAATCATAAAAATTACAACATAAATAAAAAGGAAAGAAAATATACCTAACTAGGAGCTCGAATAACGAACCTCAACTGAACCCCACCGAGATCTACCGCGACCCCTCCAAAAATATTAACTAGATCGGATCCAAAATAGGACCCCGATCGAACCAACTGGGGCCAAGGGCACTGCCCCCAACCCCGACCGGCCATGCTCCCAATTGGGGAGCCAATTGCCTTGGCAAATTGGCGTGCAATTTCCTTCTAATTGGGCGTGTCAATTCGCTGCCCCCATGCCTTGTATTTATAGGCATGCGGAGAGTGAAATGGGGTGACATGGAGCAACATGCTCCACGTATTTTCTTTCCCTTTTTTAATAATATATTTTTATTATTTTTTTATTTTTTATTAATTTATATTAATAATATTATTATTAAAATAATACTAATAACACTAAAACCCGATCAAAATGAGTGATTACAGTGATGGGATGTTATTTTTGGGGTTTCGATTTCTAAAAAAGGAAGTTTTAAAGGGGTATGTTGTTTCATTTTTTTAAAAAAGGGAAATGTTTTTTTGGGTCGAAATACCTAGTTTTCGGCGTCGATTAGCGGCGGCCAATGGTGGTAGGTGGTGGCTGGAAAAGTCAGACCACCGCCGATTTCTGGATATGAGGGCGGCCGGAGAAATTTTTGAGTTCGGCTTGAGAGAAAATTAAAGAAAAGGGGTTATTTTTTTCGGGTTAAAATTTTTAAATGGCTAAAGGACAAAATCTAAATTGCTTTTTTTAATTACTTGACTGGTACTTGGTTTTTTTGAAATCCTTCAATTTCATCCCGAATTGACTGGTAAATTACCTTAGAGGTCCCTCTGTCCTTTTGTTATTTTTAAAACATCTCTGTCGTACAGGTAAATTCCCTTTTGGGTCCCTACAAGTTTTAATATTCTTTCAATTAAGCCCCAAATCCAGTGTTTATTTTACTTTAATCCTTATTCTTCATGCATATTTTAATTTCTGCACTGTTATTTTATTTTATTTTATTTCAGTCCTTTATTCCACTTATTTATGTTTAAGTATTTATATTTGTTCGATATAGGTCGTTTCTTTTTATTCATTAATGTGTATTTATATGTCTATCTTTTTGTATATGTACATATTATGTACTATGTTATTGTTTATATATTTATATATATATATATACGTTATGTTTATTATATGTACTATATATATTATATTTAGTATGTATACTATATCGTATTATTTATGTATTATTTTATATATTTATGTTATGTACATACTAACTAATATTATATATTATGAATTATATTATATATTACATATATCATATTATGTAATCTATATGTATATATTATACATTATATTATTTTTGTATATTAATGTGCATTAAATGTTATATATGCTGTATATATTATGTTTATACATACATGGATTGTTTATTTTAATTATGTATTTACTTTTTCATGTATTATAATTCATGTATTTTAAATAACATTGTCTATATTTTTGTCACATAGTCTTAGGCCTTTTATCCCGGTATTCTAGTGAGAGTGTCATCTCAGTTCCCGGGTGTCATCTTTTTTTGTACCGTGGATCGAGGCAAAATTTAATATTCGAAACTTGTCTTTTAGGAATTAAATATTAAATTAAATCAAAATTTTACTTTTCTTTATAAATACGATACGAATCTATTTGGTACCAATTTTTGGGTGGTGTGGGGATGCAAACCCTTCCCCATCCGTAACTAACTCTCGAACCCAATTTTTATACAATCTCTGGGGGTTTTTTACGGTGCCCAGCCTACCACAGTGGCCGGTGGCGGCTCCATTTTTTTAAAACATGAGTTTTTTAAAAATTCCCCTTTTTAAATAATTTTTCAAAAAAAGCAAAAAAAATCCCCCCAAATACAATGATCTTTTAATTTTTGTAGCGCCTTCGACTTCAAAAATAGTCGCTACACCATATAATATGTATTGTAGATTAAATTTTCTTATTAAATTAAAATATTTAATTTAGTAGATGCACTAAATGATTTGATCATTATAATTGTAAGATTAATTTTCAGATTTATAAATATAGAATGTTCAGTAGCATGATATTATAATTTTATTTCAAGTTTTTAAATTATTACTGCATGCTAACTTACATTTTTTTAATATTGCTAACTTACAATTTGATAAATGATTAAAGTATTAAAAATAATTAAAAAGATTAAAATTATTTATTAATAATATCACAATAAATAATGGATAAAATAGTATTTTAACAATTTATAATAAAGTAGTACATTTATTATCAATAACACAATAGTAATAAATTTTAACATTAAAATATCAACATTAGCATAAGTTTTTTTTTAATCAACATTAGCATAAATTAATAATAAGAAGGGAATTTTTTATACATTTGTAAGTGTCATCATTATTGTCTTAGGTTTTAGTTATATATTCAATGTTTCTAATATTAAAACTTTTTTTTACTAGAATCTAACAAGTGTCTCAGTGGAAAAAGCATATGATGTTCATCTTAGGAGACACGAGTTCAAATTGCTCTGTCTACAAAGTGTATGCTTATTGTCAAAGGGTTAAGAATATATATAAACAGATACTACCTTATAATTACCTTTAGACTATTTAAAAAATAAACTTTTTTAAACTAAAAAAGATATTGATTGAAACACTTCCTAATATTAAAAAATTTTATCACTCACTCTTTATTCATTAATGATTTGATGTCATGACAGTACATATATAAGATGTTATATGGAATTCTATAAGACCTACCATGCCATATGAGTATGACATTGCCCATAGTTGGTATTATGAAAGTACTTTATCTTTAAATAAATTAAATTACATTTTAGGTCACTTAATTTATTAAAAGTTTTTATTAGATTATCTAACTTTGAAAATTTTGCAAATTGGTAGAGAATTAAAAATCATAGCACTTAAAATTACTATAATAATCATGTCAACAATAAAAAAATTGATAATATACATCAAATATTAATAAGAAGATTTTGATAGATAGAAAATGTCTAGTGGACAAAATTATGAGTTTTCAAAATTGTGCAACTAAAATAAAACTTTAAAATGAATTAAGAGGTTTACACTATAATTTGTCTGCTTATAATTTCAAGATTATAAATGCCACTTAGTTTGTTGGATAATGTAACCATCAAAGATTGATCGAGTGGTGCAGTGACATCTTTGAAAATTTAAAAAATTTATATAATTTAAATATTTTTGTATTTTTAATTTATTTAATTTTACATCTTTAAATTTTGGGTTTAAATTTGATAAACAAGTTGTGTAAGCTTGCCTATTTCTACTATAAATCAAAATTAAACTTAAACCCTAAAAAACTAAACCCTAAATTCTAAACACTAACCTTAAATTCTAAATCCTACAACCCTAAACCCTAAAACTAAAAAGTCTGACACAAACTATGTATTGAATTTTTCTCTTAAATTTTTAGGGTAAACATCCCGTTCTAATAATCTATGACATCCAGCACGTGCCATGACACTGCCACGACTGGGTGACCAAAATTTTCAATGATGATTAATTCCAAAATTCTCAAAACTGTTGAATTACTCACCCTATTATCCAAATTAAATTAAGTGGAGATTAAATTAAGGGTGAATAACACAATTACACAAATTAAAACATTCTCAGCAATTTTGATCGATTGAAAAGGAACAAGGGGTCGGTTTTGACATATGTTCTAATATAGAGAGAATAGAGGGGGGTGAGAGGCGGCAGACGAGAAGAAAGGTTGAAGGTAAGATCGTTTAAAATTATCTGACCTGATAACCCAAAAGAAAATATTGTATAATTTTCGGGAAAAAAATTGATTCGACTGGATCGAGTGTCCGGCCTGGGAATAATTTGAGCCCATAATGAATGGGCTATGAGAATAAATAAACAAATTGAGTCTAAAAGCTTTCTCTTGGACTTAAACCATTGGTACTTGGTAGTAATATCTTAATGTAATTGAACCGGTTGAATTAAGAATGGGTATTTGACTGTTTGGACCTGCTTGTATTAAGAACCGGATCATATTCAAGATTGAGATTTCAGTTTAAATTCTAAAACATGATTATAGATTTAAAACGAGAAAAATATATATAACTAAAATAAAAATATTAATTAGTGTTTAGTGATTAGGTATTTATGGGTTGAGTAAAAAATAATTACTTGTTTAAGGTTTGTCGCAGGCCATCAGATTCTTTTTAAGTATAATACATATTTATATATTTTATAATTAAATTTAAATAAAATATTATTAATAATTAAATTGTGATCCAAGAAATATAAAGTATCCCGTCTCATGACATTTGCACTTTCTCTGCTTCTGGCATACTTACCGCCTCAAAAAATTGTTCCACCTTAAGTTGCCATCCAAAAAAATCAGTACCAATAAAACATGGACGTTCTAACTTAATCATAGCTCTTTACTGTCTCCATCCCGGTCGTAACATTTTCTCTATCCACAATTGAAGCAAAATACATAGCTTCTGCACATGTTGCGAGGCACAGGAAGTTGTTGCTTGACTTGTCCGCGCAGGCGAAAGACGATGAAGGGATGGAGGAACAGTCATTGAATCCTGTTCAAGAACTTTGATTCTTTTAACAAAATTTAAGATGGTTGATCTGGTCGTTGAATTCTGTTCATATGCTAGGTGATATCATGGTGGAGCTCTTTTAAGATAGTGAATGATGCTGTGAATATTTACCCATATGAATATTAATGTCAGATTTGCTTTTACATGGAAATATTTTACATCAATTAGAAGTATTATATACATTCAAATTCCAATAAAAAAGAAATGATCATAAAAGAGTAAAAAGGGTAGAGGTCTTTAGGAGAATGGACATTTAGTTTGATACAAATATTGACGCAACCGAAAATCACCCAGCTTATAGCTTTCAAGACACAATCTTCGGGCTGTATAATGAAAACCAACATTTGGAATTCCCTTCACTTTCCAGTAATCTGGACCTTCGCTTGGCAGTATCTTTTTGGTGAATTCCTTTGGCATATTGTGAAACTCTAGATTTTTAAGGCATTCCAAGTTGCCAATGTTGGTTGGAACCTCCTGCAACAGTGGACTAGGCCCTATTCCAAGCGTCTCCAAGCAAGGTAAACTTCCATTTTCTATTACCACTTTCTCCAACTTGTACAAACGACGAATTGCAAGGTATTTCAGCTTTTGGAACTTTCCTTGTTCGAAGTGCAATTCAACTCCATTATAACCTTCATAAAGCCAGAACTCTAATAGCTTTGGCAATTCTCCAAGGATTTTAATTGAATCATTTGAGATTCTAGACCAATGTAAACTAATTTTGACAAGGTTCTCCAGTTCAGAAATCCAACCAGGAAGCTTCATTAGTCGTCCGTGCAGGCGAAGACGATGAAGGGATGGAGGAGGAGACATTGATTCCAGTTCAAGAACTTCGTCTTCTTTCACCGCTGAAATCCGCAGTGCAAGAAGGTGGTGCATCTGCTTTATAGCACCACACAGAGCTTCCCCGCAATCTGATTTTAGTTTAGTGATTCCCAATTTCCTCAACCGCTTTAACCTTCTCAATTCTCTACCAAAATGCTCACCATTTTGCGATTGGAAGTCCACATAATAAAGCTTTTCTAATGACTCCAAACTCCCAATAACACTGCCATCGATCCTCACGCCTTGGTCGGAGTTGATATTGTAAGGATTATCATAATCAACCAAGTAAGCTCCAAGATATTGCAACTTGCACAGATCTCTAACCTCATCTGGGATATCAACCACGAAAGAACCTTTCAAATCCAAAGTTAGCAGGTTATGCAATTTTCCTATGGACTTGGGTAGCATCTTTACTTTCGAATTTCTTAAGCTTAGATATCTCAAATGCCACAAATTCCCTATCTCCTCAGAAAGGTACTCGAATAATGCGTTTTCAAAATCTAGTTCCCTCAAAAGTTCGAAATTTGAAGACAATCTCTCAAATAGAGGTTCATGTAACTGTTGTAACTTGAAAAAGATAAGAGAATGAGTTTGAAAGTTACCACTTCTCCTTGACAAATTACATGCTCTGTTATTGTCGATCCAGAGATATCGAGCGCCACCGTTGCAACTTGCTTTTGAGGATTGAATCAAACTTAGTTCTTCTAATTTGGAAAGAAGAACTTCGTGGATCAAATTATGGGCTCGGCATGATCTAACTCTTCCGGTGGAGTCTCTCCATTCAACTTGAACTAAGCTTCTGTTAATTAGGCTAGTTAAGTATGCGTTCGCAGTTTCTTCCAACGTCATTTCCTGAGTCTCCTTTACAAGACCCTCTGCAATCCATAACCGAATCAGTTTCTTGATTGGAATGTGATGACTACGCGGGAACACGCCCACATATAAGAAACAAGATTTCAGGTGATGAGGCAAATCGTGGTAGCTGAAGGATAGAATTGTTTTGATATGTGCAAGGTGTGGATTGCTCTTTAGTTGTTTACTGAGATCACGGCGCAACCTAGTCCACTCGAAGACATCCTTGCCTTTGGTCGAAAGAAGCCCGCCTACGGCGACGATTGCGAGTGGCAATCCATCACACTTTCGGGCAATGTCGAAAGACAAACTCTTTAAATTATCGGGACATTCCATCTGTTGATCATATCCGAAGGCTGTTCTCCACAAAAGCTCTTGAGCCATTTCTAGAGATAAATGTTGCAACTTATGAACATGAACAATCCAAGATCGCTTGTAAAACTCTTCAACATGAATGCATCTTGTAGTGATTATAACTCTACTTTTGTTGTTATTTTCTGGCAAAGCAGATTGAATTATTCGCCAAAACTCTCCATTCCAGACGTCATCAAATACAACAACAAACCTCTTGTATTGCAGATATTCTCTGCATTTGCAGATCAGTTCCTCAGCGTCCGTTACATCGTTAATTCGATTGGGAGGAAGCTCTTTCTTTGCTTCATGGAACCGTCTGATCATGGTCCTAAGCCGCTCCACAATGTCGTTTGATTGTGACACTGTAACCCAAGCATAGCAATCAAAATGGACTTTAATGTCATCATATAACTTCTTAGCAAGAGTGGTCTTCCCCAGCCCTCCCATCCCCACAAGTGCAATCACTGTGCGCATAGATTCCCCGTTGTTCAATCTTCCGACCAGCTCGTCTCTAGAAGACTCAATTCCCACAAGTGCATCGTTCTCGACAAAATGGAGGCCGGCTCGAGGGTCGACATGTCCTCTGCTTGATCCCCCTCGGTTAGTGAAATTGATGTCAAGCCGTCTTCTCTTGTTTCCAATTTCGTGAACTGATCGATTGAGTTCTTGTATCTTCGACACCATCTCCCGGTTTCCCTTTAAACTCCAGATGTAACCGGCTACTTTTTTCAGAAAAGCCACGAAACCATGTTGAACACGATGTTTTGCCACATAAAGCATGTATTCATCAACGACATCCTCTATGCTATAAGCTACTTCCCTTATAGTTTTTACCCATGTCTTTACACTTTCATTGTTTTCTTCAGTGGCGGCCCTAGCATCTGCATCTCTTAGGAAAGAAGAAATGAAGTCTAGCTCAAGCTTTATGTCTACAACTTCCGTATGAAAATCTCTCAGCAGTTGTATCTCTTCGTTGAGAAAAGAAATCAACTTCTCAAGCACTAAGTTTACGGCTACCTCCGCCATTTCCACTAGAATTCAATGGTATAGGAAGAACCAGATGAAAAGAATAGGAACTAGAACTCATATACACGGCTTTCTAAAATAATACGAATCCCCTTGCCGGTAAAATAATATCCTCCTTGCCAATGACATTTAGGCAGATTCAGTATATATTGATTATTGATAATAGGTATGTACAAATTTTAATCAGCTCGCTATTAAAATAATAGAATAAAAATATTTGTCTTTTTCTGTCTATTTATGTTTCACACTAAAAATTTAGGTCTAGAATTTAGGTTTAATGTTAGAGTTTAAGATTAGAGTTTAGAGAATTTTGGGTATAAGTATTTTTAGGGTTTAAAGTTTAGGATTTAAAATTTAGAGTTATTGCTTAAAATTTAATTTTTTTTTAAGGTTGGCATAAAAAAACCAAAAAAGAAAAGATGATTTTTGTCCAAAATAATATCCTCTTTGCCATTACAATTGTACAGATTTCTTTTCAAAATTTTCAACTTTAATTTATTATTTAAATTATTATTATTATAAGCTGATTGAATTTAGTTCAATTACTATTGGCGACTGACGTTGATATAACATATATGTACAACATAAGAAGGATGCAAGATCGAGCATGATTAAAGTATTAAAATTATATTTTTTTAAAAAAATATTTTGATAAATATGAAAAATATATTTAAAAAATTAAATTTAAGTATTTTAAAGAATTATGGTCCAAATTTAAACAATTAGACAAAAAAATCAATGTGAAACAACTTTAATAAGAAAGAGAATATATGTTTTAAGTTAAAAATAAATCTAATTTAAGTCTCATTTTATGTGGGGTTATTCAGAACTGTTTTTTTCATATTAAATGTAAAAATTTTCAAATAAAATAAACATAATGTTACACCTAGAAAACGAGTGTCAATATAGGGAGATGAACGTTGGATCAAGTAGAATTGAGTCGAGTAAAAAAAATTGAGTTAGTCGAGTTTGAGAATCCTATTTTATAACTCAAACGTTATTAGAATTTTTTTAAATCGAGTCGAGTTTTCAAGTTTCTGTACAAATATAATTGTAATTATTTATAATGTTATAAAAACATATTGATTATAATTTAAACGGTTTTCTATATCTGTATACAATACAGACATATATTTATTCATATTTTTTCATACATATATATATCAGACAGAATTGGACTCGACTGGAACTTAAAAATCGATCCACTAATTACTAAATTTTGAGTTATTCAAATTTCTATTTTACTACTCCAACTTTATTTAAAAATTTTAAATCGTGTTAAGACGAGTCAAATTTTGCACACCCCTAAATATATCTAGCTTTTTATAAAGTATATTGATTACGTAACGTTTTCTTTCTTTACATAGGTAGTTTATTCAGATTTTTTTGTTTTGAAAATATATTACAAAAAATATTTTAAATATTAATATTTGATTTTTATTACTTATATTAAGAATTTTTTAACAATCTTTATAAATCTAAGATGTCAATTCATCTTACTGAAAATGAATGAAATTAATATTAGTATAGTTAAATATGTGACGAAAGCAGTGACCTTAACTATGAATAAATTAATATGCTCAAAAACCTATGAATATATTAATTTAATTCAATATTAACCGTTTAATAAAAGCGTGTCGGGTGAATGAGATTTTGGTTTAGGGGTGATAATTTAATTGAATTCGATTCGAATATGATCCGATTCGAAGAAAAAAATTGATCAAATTTGATTGAGAAAAAGTCCAAATTCAAAAAAAGGGTCTAAGTCCTAATAGGAGGCGGATTGAATATGGATATTGTCCGTATCAAATTCAAGTCCATATCCGATCCAAATTCGTTTCGAATTTGAATAAAAATATTTATGACTTTTAATTCTTTAAAACAAAATATCATTCATAATATTTATAATAAAACAATATATATAAAGTAAAAAAGTTAACCTAAATAAATTAAAAGAAACATAAATATATATTAGCCGTAACTTAGAATAATGGTAAAACAAAATTAGCTTACATATATATCAATATTAAAAGTAATACTCAAAATATAAATGTATTTTTAATGCAAATTAAATAATAATATTTACTGTGATTTATATTTATTAACTAAATTTAATATAGTATAATATATCTATGTATATCCTATACAATTATGCATATATACATAAATATGGAAAAAAAATGTGGGTTAAAATCGTAGACTCACAAACAAGAAAATATATACAATAGATAAATAAATAAATATAAATATCAATGAATTACCAAAAAATAAGAAAATTAGTGAATAAAATGGCAAATGATGTGAAATTGCAAGATAATATTAAGATATATTAGGCTAAAATTATGAATTAAAATAGGAAACAAATTAAAAGCATAAATAATAAACACAAAAAATTAAATATAATCAACAAACAGTGGATGAAAATGAATAAATGCATAATTAAATGGCATAAATAAAAGAATACAAGAAATTAAATACACAAAATTATGGGCTGATTTGCTTTAAAATAAAAATATCAGAGGACGAAACAATCTACCCTAAAGAATCTATAATTCGCGGATCTACCTCCCAGACTCGGGTTAACACTAGGGATAGCAATTTAGTCCGAATTTGATCCAAAAAATCCTATCTAAAAGAATCTGATCCAAATCTAATTGAAAAATTCAAATTTAAATCTACAAAAATGTCCGAATCCAATTATAATTAGATTTAGACTTAGACTTTATACAACCCGATCTATTTAAAAATATTTTTATTGACAATGTGATGTTTTTTAATAAATAATTTTGATGATAATTAAATATATATATATATATATTATGGCCCTATTTGATAATTAACGGATAGCTGATAGTTGATTGCATTAGCTTATTTGACTAGCTGGTTGTATAAAAATGTTTGATAAATTTAACTGATAGTTGATAGCTGTTTAATTATTTAAACAAAAAATGACATATAAGGACATGATTATATTCAATACTTGTTTGAATATTTTATTAGTTATCAATATTTTGTATCTATTAATATTAATTAGATTATGAAAATATTTTTTAATATAACATTATTAGGCATATTTGAAGGATCTATATATTGATTTATTATTTATATAATTAATTTTAATACAATTTAATTAATTATTAAATTTACAAATATAATGTGTGAAAATAAAGAAAAAAGAAAAAAATATTAGTTTACAAATATCACAATGTAAATACATGATGGTGGAGAATTAAAATAGAAAATGTTAAATTTAGGTTATTTGGAGATTTTTTATAATTGTTAAGGGTAAAAGGGTTTTTATAACTCTAATGTCAAAACTTCTAATTTCAAAAAGCTCTTATTAGCAGCTTTTTCAAAATTAGAGATTTCACCCCAATCCACTATTTCAATCTGCTATTCACCAAACATCTACATTAGCGGATTTGACTGGTCAAACCTCTAATTTTGGCTCAAACTGCTATTTACCAAATATGGCCTATGTATATTTACAATCATGATTATACTTTTAGTTTTTTTTGGCATAAAACCAAAAAATATACCAACGTTTGATTGAATAATCACTTTGGCTCTTATTCTTTTTGTGGAGCAATTCAACCCTCAACTTTTTATTTTGGTTCAAAATGACCCTTATGCGGATGAAAATTGTCAGTCAACTGACGGTAAATGACTTAAAATGACGTGACAAACTTATATGATAGTGCACGTTGATATGGCAGTACCATATAGACAAATGTACTGACTTGATAAAACGTTACATCAGTCAAAATATAATTTTATAGAATTATATAAAATGTTTTTTTGTTGACTTATCATTCTGTCAAGATATTTCAAACTATTTATCTTCGGTTTTCTAATAATTTTCATCCGCAGAGAGGTCATTTTAACCCAAAATAGAACGTTAAGGATTCAATTGCTCCAAAAAAAATAGGGGCCAAAGTGACTATTCAATCAAATGATGGGGTTATTTTTTGATTTTATGCCTTCTTTTTTTAGTCAAGATATGTTAGAGTATGCTCAAAGACCAATCATAAAATGATTGAAAATGACATTTGTTTTTACCTTGTTTATTCAAAAAAGGCATTGTCATTATTATTTTTAATTACAATTCTACGTGCACAAATACACTGAATTATAATAAAGTCCTTAGAATAATATGGTTATTCTTAAATATCCTTAGTCGAGTATTATTGTGGGCATAGACAACAATAATGCATTAAGACTAATATGTAGTTAATTTATGACAAAGTGTTGTCTTTGACATGGAGATGTCAAAATCAATACATAAGTATGTGTTACAGAACGACATACTGGACTGACCCGCTATGAGCATGTTTCTTGAATTATTATGTGACAGTCACAACATTACTCATAGTGATAACTACATATATGATCCTCAGACTTGAGATCATCATTATCGTGATTGACATATTTTGATACGGTCAAATGTGTGTCGTAAGTGACTACACTATAAAGACTGATATTGGATATGTCATAATCTATGTAGTGGAATATGGTTGATCAAGATAAGATTTGTCCCTCCTACATAATAGGAATAATATCATAGGCCACTTGATTGAGTGAGACTAGAAATGTATGGCCATGCTCGAATAAGTTGATATGAGATATCATATTTATTCGTTTATAATAGTCTACTCAAGATATCAAGAAATATTAGATGGACTATACAAGTGTGATTGTTCCATGACTTGTGTCCAATCTAGATATAAAGGACAAAAGAATGTAATACATAAATAGAGTTAATCACGAAAAGGGTTATGTCGAATCATAATTTCTTGTAACTTATGTGACAATGACATATTGCTAGATGTCACTCATTGTTTGTAATATTAGAAATGATCTAATATTTACTACTAATATTACATGAACCTACAGGGTCACACCTACAGTTGAAATGAGCATACATTAAACGAATTATATATGTACAAATTTGTTGTACACAAATTTAGTTAAATTAATATATATTTGATATATATAATTTAACTATTGGGTAAATAATAAAAGAAAAATAAATATTACAATTATGACTCTTTTAATATATAAATAATATAATTCGATTTAAATTAATATATATATATATATATATTGAAATCATAATTAAGTTGAATTGGGATTATATATATTTAATATATATATATATATTGAAATACTAATTAAGTTGAATTGGGATTATATATATTTAATATATAAATATTGAAATCCTACTTAAGTTGAATTAGGATTATATATATTTAATATATATATATATATTGAAATCATAATTAAATTGATTTGGGATTATATATATTTAATATATATATATATTGAAATCCTAATGTGAGTTAAATTAGGATTTCAAAGGCTATATAAAGGCGTGACAGATCTAGCAGTCATTAATGCTTTTTGGAAAAACCCTCTAAATAGTTTAGAGAGTTTTATATGCTCGTTTTAACTGGGTGAACTACGTAGAGGTCGAAGGGTTATCGTTGCGGCTTAGGAATCGACATTGTGGAATCGTGATTGGATATATATCTCCTCCAAATTTATAATTCCAGATTTTAAACAGGTAATTCTTCACCCTTATTCATCCCGATTCGTTCCTCGTAAATGGATCTCTGTTGGTGATCGTTGGATATTTTGTTCGCTACGACATAGAGTGTACCGGTGTGACCCAACAAGATATACATCACAAATAGCAATAACTAGTCCTTTCAACGCAAATGCTCCTACTGTTGGTCATGAAATATATTTCATTCTCGGTGACTAATCATGATTATACTTTTATTTTTTTTAACAATTTCTACCTAGGGGATGAGAAAGGAAATTTTACTCCTATTGAGTCTTGAACCCACAACCTAAGAAAATAAGACGGTGACAACATAAAACTTTAACCAACTGCTTTAGAGATTGTTGACGATTATACTTTTAATTTTAATATACATATAATTGATCGAAAACATATTAATTGTAGAAGTTAAAGTATCTATTCTATTCAAAAAAAAAAGTTAAAAGCCTTTATACTTCTAATATAACATATATACATATAATTTTAATTTTAAGCATTCCAAAATTCTTAGATTTTGAACCTAACAAGTGTTCCAGTGGAAAGCATGAGATGTTTATACTAGGAGACACGTGTTCAAATCACTTTATATACAAGGTGTATGTGCATTGTCAAAAGGTTAAGAATATGTATGAACGAATACTACCTTGTAATCACCTTTAGACTATTCAAAAAAATCCTTAGATTTTGTAATGGCATAATGTCAAAAAAATGCCTCTAACGTTTGATTGAATAGTCATTTTGGTCCCTATTCTTTTTTGAACTAATTTAACCCTCAATATTTCATTTTGTGTCAAAATGGCTCATTTACGAATGCAAATTGTTAGTCAACTAATAATAAACGGCTTGAAATGACTTGTTTGAATGGCATGTTAGCATAAAAAATAATTCTATATTTATATAATTTTATAAAATTATTTTTTGACTGATGTGACATTCTTTCAAGTCAACATCTTTGTCTATATGGCACTGTCATATCAGCGTGCATTGTGATGTAGGTTTGTCACGTCATTTCAAGTCATTTATGTTAGTTAACTAACAATTTTCATCCGCAGTTGAGTCATTATGACTCAAAATAAAATGTTGGTGTTAAATTAGTTCAAAAAATATAAGTAAAAATGGATATTCAATCAAACGTTGATGATTTTTTTTTTTACTTTGTGCCTTTTGTAATTTGGTTGAACGTTTGTAGTCAATAGTCGTGGTTTGTTAGGGGCAAAAATCATTTGTAATTTTTTGTATTCTTTTTATGTCCTAACACTAAATAAATAAATTTTAAGTTGTAATCTTAAATTTTAAATCTTAAATTCTATATTCTATACCTAAAATATACACTCAATACTCTAAACCCTAACCTCCAAACTTAAACGCTAATATTAAATTTTAAACTCTAACATTCAACCTTAAACACTAATCTTAAATTTTAAACTTAATTTTTTAATGATTAATAAATAGAGACACTAGAAAAGAGAATACGATTTCTACTCGCTTATTAGCAGACTCTCTGATCTCTATGCTTTTAATTTTAAAGACTAGAAGTTAAAGTCCGATAACATTTTAAAGGTTATTTTTATTTATTTAAATTACTTTAAATGCAAATGAAATATAAATGATTAAATATGATATAAATTTGAATTTGAATAAAATATACACTAAATGTGATAAATTAATGGCAATCTTGTTTTTTTAACAAATTTTAAATCTAAACCAACTAGAGGGAAGGGGAAGGGGGACTCTAGGAAAAAAAGTGGAGTGTTCATAGTGGTTCTAAAACCCATAACCTAAGGAAATACAAGAGAACAAAGATGAATAGCTTGGCCAACTGGCCAATGTGCTTGCTCTATATTTGTTAAAGGTGAGGCGTTCGTATTATAAACCATATTTTTATGTTATATCTTTTAAGCATTCTAACTCAATTATAATGTTTTATCTTAGTCCGATTTTAAATATGGATAAATTTACGTACACATGCCGACTACACTTGTCAAACTCATGTCACCTAAGGGGAACAACATCAACTTTTATCAATGAATTCCTTAGTTGAAGTCAAGTTGCATATGTTTGCAAATTCGTCCTCTATTTTTATTATATTAGTCCTCTAATGTTTTTTAATAGCTTAAAGGTGATTAAAAAATATATATTCATACTTTTTTTTAAATACAAATAACACTGTTCAAATTTAAATTTTTTAGGATAAACATTATCTCTTTTCTACTAACACAATGCGTTAGGTTATTATTCCTCTAATATTTAATTATCCTCTCAAATGATTATTTTATTGTTAGTACGTCAGTTGTTAGGTGTGGAATAAGATTGAAAAAAAAACATATATTCTGATTATTTTTTTTGAAGGGGTCAGTTTTCTTTCCCAATATTGAACGCAATCTATGTCGTTGACAAAAAGAATAGATAATTTAATTTTATGAGAACGAGATATTTATAGGAGAGTTTAGAGGTAATCGGTTTGATTTGAACAAATTAATTTTTTAATTTAACGTAAAAATAGTAAATTACATTTAACTTGATTCGAAGCATATTCAACTCAAAAAATTTAAACATTATTATTATAATGGTAAAATTATTATTTAATCTCTTAAATAATTACATAATTCATTGTTGGTACCCATTATAAATTTAAATATTTTTAAATGACTCTCTTTATAAATAATATAGAGTTCCGTGACTAAATTCATTGTGATATTGGTGTGTAATTTTAAAATTTATTCATAAAATACAAAAATATACTTTGATTCATAATCATGGGCGGTTCAAAATTCAAGGGGCTATGAGCAAATTATTAAAATGAAGCATTTAATTTATAATATGAAAGAGGTATATTCTTTTTAAAAATAAAATTCTCTTAATACGAAAAATATTATATTACTCTCTTGAGCAACATAAAAATGACTTACAAACATCTAAAATTCTAACTTTTCTCTTAAAAATTATTGTTTTTCTTGCATGTTTTGAAGCAAAATCATTTACAACGCTTTTAATATTAACTTCTTCCAAGAGACCACTCTTATTTTTTTAGAAATTTTTTATAAATATATTATAGTATTTTTTTGAAACATATATTATTAAAAAACTTATTTTAGACTCTTTTATTTTTAAAGTTTTGTGCGGTTTGTATAGAAAAATGAAACATCCATAAGTAAATACCCATACTCGTTGTGTACACATTGCATTCTTTGACGAGCACTAACAAAATTCCCAAAAAAAAAAAAAAACATGAAGAAATGAAAATATTAACCTTCACTTGCCTTAATTGGTTTGGTGTTCCCCAAGCTTCTTTCTCTTTGTCTTTTTCTCTGAATTTCAAGTTGGCTTTATTTGACTTTGATTTCGCAAAGCATAATTTGATTTCATGTTTAAGAGATTCCTGGACTTTCAAAACTTTATTCCACTGTCCAGTGTCCACACTAGCTACTATATTTTAATATTAATTATTTTTTGTCCTGTGATCATTTATTAATAAAGATTAGGTGACAACCTAGAAATTGCTTACTTAAAAAATAATCATGGTGTCATATTTTATATAATGGTCTACAGGATTAGGTTTAACTAATTTTGCCTTGGATCAACCTAATAAGTGTCTCATTAAAAAACCGGATGATATTTATCTTAAGAGACACAGGTTCAAATTGTCTATAAGGTGTATAATTATTATTAAAGAGTTAATAATATATATAAACAGATACTACCTTATAATCACCTTTAAATTATTCAAAACAAATTGTCTTGATCCATCCCCTCTAAATTCAAGAGCTTCCGGACTTCAACATGCCAAATTAAAAGAGCCTTGAGTCTGCTGCCCGGGATCATCTTTGGGCCAACTTGTGATGTGTCTGGGCTTTGGACGTTGGTCTAACTAAGGACTAAATGTTATTTTATTCAAATGTGTCAATATAGAGAATTAATTGTTATTTTATTTAAATTTTTGTAATTGTTACGCCACTCAATTAATGATAGTTAACTGCTCAGTGACAATTTTGTAACAAAAACTAAAGTTTAATGCCTATTATGTAACATTTAAAAGTTTGATGGCCATTTTGTATTTTTAGAGATAGTTTAGTGACCATTTGTGTACTTTACCCTAAATTTTTTTTTAAATGATGTAAAAGGAGATTGTATAGATGACCACCATCGGCTTAATACACCCTTCGATCATTTATCGCGCTCTATGTTATTGTCTCTTAGTCTGATAATCATCAAATGTGATAGTTTGACAAACACAATTATTTCACTAATAGACAGACTAATAGAATAGATTCATTATGACCTTACCGCTACTTGCTAGTAGACACGATCACTTTACTAATGAAAATTTTAAATATGAAAGTTAATTATGTTCAATTATTTAAAATTAGGACCAAATTAATAGAATGCATAAGTTTCGAGGACTACTATTGTTATTATACCAAGCCCTTGTTTTAATTTTAATGACAAAGTGACTTGTTGGTTACAAAATCTTAATTGTTATTAAGGTATTGAATTGTTACTTTTAAAAGAAAAATGATATATTTATTCCTAAACCTATAGTTGAGTGACTGGATTGTTAGTTTTAGAAGAAGAGTGACTTGTTTTGTTACTAAACCTATAACTAAGTGACCTCTAGTGTAACTTACCCAAAAAGTTAGCGGTGATAATGACTCAAGGATGTAATAATAAGCCCCTGATTTTTTTACACCCAATTAAGTTCTTGAACCAAGAAATTTAATCAATTAAGCTATTTGACCAATTTTGACCATTAAATCTTGACAGTTTTTTGGATCTGTTGGTGTAGTTCATCGTGTCACAGTGTTTCCACTTTAAATTTTCAGAATTATTTTATTTAAAGAATTCTTTAAAAGTTTTAAAAATTCTAAAAGACTTACAAGATTTTAAATATATATATTTTAAAAATCTTTAAATACATGTTAAAATTATAGTGTATCATGTGCTAGTAATATCTAAAGAAAAAAAATGTCAAGATTTAAAAAATAAAATTGGTCAAAATTTTTAATTGATTAAATATTTTAGTTCAAAGACTTAATTGATTGTAAAAAAAGTTCAGAGATATAAACTCGAATCAGTCTTTCTATTGATTTTGAGTTTGTTTATGCAAAGACAAGGTCAGCATACCCCCCAAAAAAAGATTGAAAACTAGTGATTAAGTTTTGTATTGAAAAATAGAGAGAAGCTGATACCTGGGATTTCATCATGTAACAAGTGATGATTAATGTGTTCTAGGGAGAGGCGTAAGACTTTATGTTAGAGGTGAATCTATAAAATTTTAAGGGGCGGACTTACAAAATTTTAGACGGTCGAAAATAGATTTTTAATAAAAAATATATAATTTTTTTTTAAAAAAAATCTAAATCATATACAAATTTCAAATTTTCAAGAGAGCAACCTTCTCTAACCCCTCCGGTCCACCCCTTACATATTCCATCCTCGCTCGAAAATATCAGACAGACAAGAACTTTAACATGTTCCCCCCTGGATGAAATCATCACAGCTAAAACTATGATACGCCATTCTTAATCTTACATGCAGAATCGAGTCGATTCATGACTCCAAGATATCTCACATCAAGCACGGAAGATTAAGTATACATTTCTCGGCCTTTTGACTAAGATCAAGTGTATCATCAGTTTAATATTTGATACTTGTGCTATTGGCTCACATGATATTAAATTTATTTTCTAGAGTGAAAACCCATCACAGTTGCTTGCTGCTGGGGTCTTGGAGCGTCGCTCTAGCGTTGCACTTTTACTCCGGCCTGGCGCATCCCCACCCTTTCCGAGTTTTGAAGAGTTTTATACCTATTTCTGCTTGATTAATGTAAATTTCAGGGTGGCCTAATGAGTTATTTGCAGCCAACCAATTTCCGAATTACAAGAGACACAAATAAAACAAACTATATTTGAAGTAATGTCCTAAAAATCAACTGTCATGTTTGGACAAGATTTAGAAAGAGAGGACACCATTCTTTTTGTCAACCCTTTTAAACACTAAACCAATTCATTTTCTTTACCAAATCATTATTCTCTTAATTTCCCTCATCCTCTATCCTAAAGGTACCAAAGAAACATCATCTCTTAATGCGATTCTTGTTCTTTAAAATGTATATGTTGGTGTATCCATTTAGTATAACAATTTCTCGCGTTAATCTTCCATTACGATTATTATTTTGTTCTTATTTGTGCATAGGTTGCTTAAGAATATGTTTTCGAACCATTCCTTTTCTTTGTTTATGTTCTTATGCGTTTGTTGGTGAATTTGAAGTGCAGGTTGTGGAGAAAGATGGGGGATATTATGGTAGGTAGGTATTGGTGTTACGAATGGTGAATCCAACGATCGAGCCTGCGATCAAATGCCCTTTGTGCGAGTCCGGATTTGTCGAAGAAATATCCAGCATAAGACATTACTCCAGCACCAATGGCATTGATTCAGCATCGACGAATAATCTTTCCCTTTTGGCTCCAATTCCAATCTTGCTTGGTATAATTAGTGGTTTAGGCTCTTCGCGGTCGCGTATAACAGGCGGCGATCAAACCGATAATAACAACTCATCACAAGATGCAATGGATGGTGAACTAGGAATAGATTTTGAAGCCCTGCTTATGAGGAGAACAAGAAGAAGACGAAGCTCTTCGGCTATTCAAATGCTCGACTATACACCTAATGCAGCGTCTTCCGAACCCGAGAATCCTGAAAACGATAGAGAAAGGAGAGATAGATTGATCGTATCCGATCCATTCAATGACAGCGCTCTGATTGTTTACGCTTCGTTTGGTGATTACTTAATGGGGCATGGTTGGGATCTTTTGTTGCAGTATTTGTCTGAGAATGATACAAACCACCATGGAACACCACCGGCACTGAAAGAAGCAATTGAAGCAATACCAAATGTTACCGTGGATGACAAATTACAGTGTTCTGTGTGTTTGGAGGATATAGAGGTTGGAAATGAAGCAAAAGAGATGCCGTGTAAACATAAATTCCATTGTGGATGTATTACTCCATGGCTAGAACTTCATAGTTCTTGTCCAGTATGCAGGTTTAAGCTGCCTTGGGATTGTTCGGAGATCGAGGCCAATGTGACCAGAAATGGCGAAGGGAGAGTTGGAATTGAAGATGCACGAAGTGGCGGAGGATTCGGGACTGGTATACGGTATTGGACCCCGATTCCATATCATTATGAACGTTTACTGGCCTTACCAGGATCCGGAGCTTCATCGTCGGAGGCCATGCCAGGGAGTGAAAGTGCACCTCAGACAGAGGATAATTGATTTTTTGTTTTGTTCATATGATTTTACTAAGTGTTTCAGGCCTTTGCCTGAAATTTTTCTGCAGAGTACTTGCTGATGTTGCAACTTTGTTTTGGTCCAAAATGAAGAAAAGAAACAGATTTCGTTTGTATATACACTCTTGAATGATTAAAATAAAAAAAATGAATTGATGAAAATAAGCACAACACTTAACTTTTATTTATTAATATTTTTTTATAATTATTGATGTTTGACTTATTAACAAACTAATTCGAATATAATATTATAAAACTTCGTTATAAAAACAACCTTCTAATTTAACATATTTCATCCACACCGAACATTTTTAACATCTCATCTTACATTTTTAACATCCCATCTTCCTAGACCAGTTATTAGTTAGCGCATTCACTAATACAAAACAAAGTGAAGTTAACACATTATTAACAACTCATTCATATAATTTATCATTAAAATTTTCAAATTAATCTGGGATTAGCCACTAAACTCGTTTTAGTGGATATTTGAAAAACCAAAAAAATAATATATTTAACGGTTGAAATCAACTATATTAACTAAAGCAAATAGTTAGAAATTTTAAAATCAGCTCTCTTTTATTGTTATAATACTCGTAGCAGATAAAGAAAGAAAGGATTATCAAAATAAGCATTACAAAGAGGAGAATGCTTGTATCCTAAAAAAATTACAAAATTTCAAGGTAATATAGATTTTTATCTGAAAAATGCAATATGTATGAAAAGAGATGCTATATATATTTGCATAATTACAAAGTAGAGTTGGCCCTGGACTTAGGCATCTTATCATCCTGTGACGATGGAGGCAACGAAGAAGACGAGAATGCAGCATGGTACGATGAAGAAGCAAGCTGAGCAAGGGCTGGAACAGCACCACCTGCAGATTTTTCCGATTGAGATACCATCGGAATTGCCATTCAGCAACCATTATTAGTCCAAGCAAACATAATTTGATGAAACAAGATTTCATCAAATCCCATAACACAAGGATGGTGTTATGATCCTATCTTTTGACAGTCAATAGTACAATATTAAGACCAGAATGTCATAAAATTAATGTGAACTCGTGATTCGTACCATTTACACAGGTTTTAACTACCAACAAATTACTTAAAGCCGGTAAGGGCAGAAGAAGCAATCATGATTCATGACTGATTGCCACAATTCAATACTAGTTCGTTGGATACCGAATTTAAAGTGGACATAGGTCTCGAGTCCTGACAAATGGAGAGTGCCAGTAGCAAGATGATAGCAATGATAACAGGAAAAAAGAAAAATGCTTTACGCAAGGTTGATTTCAGGCAAAGAAGGTAAAAATATTATTTGTTGACCATTAGAGAAGTACCATGGAATTCCCATGAAAATTATAGAACATATTTTGAAGCACACAAGTCACAACTGTCTAAGAACTATGCACCATCTAATAAATATCAATCCATTTCTAATGACAAGAACAAATGTAAGCAGTGATACCGAAGGACCTTCGGCAAACACAAAAGACTCATATCAATAAGGGACAAACAAATAAGATGGTCATTAAAGAGATTTTCTTACCTGCCAATCCCGCACAAGCAGAGGAGAACACTATCACAGGTGGTGCCTACATGTAAATAAAGAATAATTATGTAAGCTATCCTTTTCATAGAGAAGAAAATATGAGCCAAGGAGTATGCAGTGCACAAAATTTCAGCCAAATGATGTTCATGCCTCATGGATGAGAGGCTGAATGTTGGCATATGTAAATATATGCCTTGTAAACCAAACATTGATAAATCAAGAGAATTGGCCCATAAAGAACTTACACCAACAAGGAAATGCACCCACATGGGTCCCTTTACATATTTCCTGACTATTGGCATGACTGCACCAAAAAATACTAGTCAGAAAGACAAACGAAACTCTATTCTCGACATGCGGGGAGTCAAAAAATAACTTCTCCCGAGTCATTGTGTCAAACAGACATCAAAAAGCAAGAAATCGGCATAGTAAATGCAGAATAAATCACAGAATCGTGCCGGCATAATAAGTCTCATGGCTCGTATCTCCAAGGACAAATGAAACATTTTACATATGGCCTTGAATAGAATCTATAACATGGAACTTTAAGCACCATTGCAGCATCACCGAGTTTTACTCTCACGAGCGAGCAGCATTAAAATTCAGGCTAGTGTGATCTAACTAACTATGATACAATTTAGAAGTTAAACAAGGTATGGCCTTTATCTAAAACCAATCATTGGCAGAAAACATTAAATCACAAAAACTCATTAGAAATTGACTCTTCAGAAGCAACATTGGAAAATATAGTCCCATAACAGGAAAGTCCTTTCACAAAAAGAAGGAATAAGTTTACAGAGAGCTTGCAGAAAGTTAAGTCATTGAAGGAGCCATGATTAACATTAAAAAAAGCTTGAATTGCAGAATTATAAATTATAATCAAATCATATCAACTGAACTACATCTGATTGGTGAGAAGATACAGATCCATATACCATGGTTGAACCCGTAGAACGCGCTCGTAGTGCCACCAACAGCAGAGCCAATCTAAAATAACAATCATCAAATAGAATGTTAAAAAAAATTAACACAAGCGAATAAATCCCAAATCCACGTACTGAAAAAGAAAGAGATTTTACCATAGAAAAACTATCCCTCACAAGTGGAGCAACAGTCCATTCACTTGTTTCCTGCACCATTGGACAAAAGAAATAAAACTTGAGAAGAAAAATAAAGAAGATGTATGTAAAAGATTATTACCATCTCTTTGGAAAGAGGGCCAGCGCAGTGAGGGCAACGCAAATTGCTTCTAGGGTTTGAATTTTCCATTGCTTCTTCTTTTCCCCTTAAAAAAATAAAGCTTCTTTTAGTGTGTTGGAGATCAAATCCAAAAACCCCTGTACTATGTAAGATCCACCGAAAACTGAGGGGTTTTAGGGAAAGAGAGTACTCGTTCAGAGCTTTAGATATTAAGCTGCCATTGCCGTGTGAAAAAAGGGCCCAAAGCAAAGAACAATCTTGGTTGGGTTTGGTTGGGTTTGTTTGTTTGGGCTATGAGATCCAAGATCTGCTCTTACTTATTTTTTTCTGGGTTATATTTGGGCTTCAAGCTTTTTGATTCTGGGATCATAAGAACAGGAAGACTTTCCAAATGAATATGGAAATAAAGAGAAATATAATATATATTTTTCAGAAAACTAGACTAAAATTAAAAGTGAAAATATAAATGAAAGGATAAAAATATAATAAGCTAAAAATAAATAAAGTACACATTTAGTATAAAACAATCTACCTGAGACAAGACTATTATAAGTTGATAAGAACAACATCCCTAACATAAGTCAGCTCAAATGTATAGGGCATATGATACATAAGTTCATGTGTTTCAATAAATACGAATATTTAGAGGCAGGGTTGGGGGTCGGTAGGGCTGGTCCCTTAATAAAATTTCGATTTTAATTCTTTTAAAATTTAAAATTAAACTAATGATAAAATTTTAATTTGACTCTAATTAATAAAATTTTAATTTTTTTTACCACAAGAGATTCTAGCTTCACCTCAAAAATATTTAATATGTACTTTTTATTAAATAGATATATTATATTTTCAAAACAAAATACCGGGATTTTAACTCATATAAAGATAACATAAATATTTTAGTCACTCGACCAATTAGTGAATCTCTTACTATGTATTTTCTAGTACTTCATCAATTATTTTAATAAAATTTAAGGTGGTTATACACAATGTGTGTAACCCCCTAGACCTGGCTATGCGATACACCTGATTTTAGAAGGTCACAAGAGCAACCCACAATAAAAATACAGATAAAAAAATATTTTTCTTTAAATATATTAAAAACCGTGAAACAAACTTCTATTTAAAATACCATTTTAGAAATCATCTAAACATATAACAATAGTTCAGAAAATATATTACAAACAGTGACTTAAAACAATACACGACATACATGCCCACCAATTGTACCAGTATCGTACTTCAAGGCAATGCCGAGAGAACTCCAAACACTGAAGTTGTCACTATACCACAATAGATTTCTTCTATCTTGCGATAGTAAAAACAACGTAAGCTTGAGAAAACTCAGTAATACAGAACTACCAACTGATGTTATAGGCACAAGCAGGTAAATGGCAAAGCAATACCAATATGATCCGAGTAACAACATGTTTCATTCAAGATATTAGTATTCGTAACATCGATATACTTAGGTAAGATGATTGTTCTTTATCTGATCACCTGAGTACAATACAAGATGACTATATTCAAAAAGAAATCAGATGAGATGCAGATTATGAAAGTTGAATTGTGAATAATTAGTGTGTTTCATTAATCGCAGATTGGGAGCATACAGACAGTTTCAGACTTTGGTAAATTTATCCAATAGGGTAGAATTATAAAAGGGAGCAAAAAGTTTTATTTTAATTACCTGACTACCCTCCAACTATACACTGATATATAGTATTCCAGAACAGTATCCAGAAAGACTTACCATAGGCCCATTGGCGTAAGAGCTTACAGAAAGACTTACCCTGGGCCCATTGGCGTAAGAGCTTACAGAAAGACTTACCCTAGGCCCATTAGGCCTCGGAGCTTACCTAAGGGGATGCCTTAGGTCCAGAAGGACTTACCAGCGCTGAGCCTACAGATTCTTCAATCATATCCCAAAAATACCCCAAATCAGATAGTTTAGTAGACAGACAAAATAAGAAAAACAGTAATCATACATATATTCCCTGAGTATCAGAAGTCAGAGAGCATATTTTTTATATCAGACATAGTGGTATATTTATTATTATTATTATTGACATGCAGGATTCATGGTTCGGATTAGAGAGAGATTTTAGTTACAAAACAGAGAAAATATACATGTGCAAGGAACACACCAGATGGTTCAATTTATCACTTAGAGAACCTTAATAAATATAGATGGAATATATTGAACTTCAGTCCATGCTATATTGATTTTAGGATTAATGAACTTATTCGAAGAGTCCGATAATCATCGTCATCATTCAGGTGCTCAGGGTTTCGTACTTCATGGTCATTCTTAAAATTTCGACATTTCATGATTATGCAAGGTTTTGAGTATAACATATTTTTTCAGTATTTTAGATTACACCCGGAGAGTATCAAACAATTTGCTCTTAAGGGCATTTGACTTCCAGAGCAATTTGGTAATTCAACCCAAGAGGGGTAAAATTTGAACTCGCAAAGCATGTGATTTTAAGCTGTTAATATGACTTCCACACATATTCGCTATAACCATAACTCATATTAATGTGGTTCCCAAAGTTTCGATAAATACGACTCAATAGCGTTCTTTCCTTCATACTAACAACATCATAAGCTGAACCAATCACCATCATATTCATTACTGACCTTCCGTCGCGTAGTCGAACATGTCTTTATATTTGATAAACCAACTATACAGTAGTAACAGAGGTGGCCAACATTTCTAGATTCGGTTCCTTATCCTTTAGGAACGATACAGTTCTCACATTTTATCTGAATTAAGACTTATCCTTGGTATATACTTATGCCGCAATATAAGGATAATTTAATTATTCCATGGGTCATGGATGTCTTAGACGTTGAAAGTTTTGGTGCACCAATATCTTTTGGTCATTATTGACATTCTAGCTTATCTTTGTCCCTTTTGAATAATTTATTTATTTTTTGAGACTTAAGGGCATATTCGTCATTTTAGAAAATTTAGCAAATTTTCGTGCTTGAAAAATATTTCAGTCATTCAGGTACTTTCGATGTTTCCAAATAATTCATTCATTTCAATTCTCGAGGGTATATCCATCATTTCAGTTAATTTGGCAATTAGTGTCCGAGGGTATTTTAGTCTCTTTGATCATTACAGTCATTCCGATCAGTTCAACCTTAATAGTAATTTCAATTCTTTTAATTGTTTCAATCAATTTAATCTTTTACGCCGTTTTGGTTAATCCAGACATTCAAATAATTTTCCGTTAACTTGACTTCAGAGATTTATTTAGAATTAAGAGAATCCAAGTATTTTCATTAACAGGAGTTTGAATCTTATTACCAGAATTTAATCCAGTAGTTCAGAAAATTTCGAATGGACCAGTTGTTTTTCTTAAATCACAAGTGTTCTCTGTCTTTCTATTTTATTTCAGGGGTAATTTAGTCATTTTACGCGTCAAGGGTACTTTTGTCATTTTAAGCGTCAAGGATATTTCGGAGATCCTTAAGGTTCCTCAAATTTCTTAAACATAACCCAATGATTCTGAAATCTACTCTTTTATTAAACATAACCCGAATTTGAAAGTTAGCAATCTTAATAATTGTTTACCAAACTCGGAGATCCTTAAGGTTCCTCAAATTTCTTATTCGAATACTTAGATCTTAACAGTTAACCATTTATTTATACTCGAACTCATTTGCCTTACGCAAAAATTTATGGCACATTCAAATATAATTTCATGTATTAGCCAAAAACCCACATGTATCATAAACCATGCCAAATATAGTAATGTATTACCTTGATTCGATGTTATATTTGTCGATCCAAGGTACTCTATTCGATCATCCTCGAAAACCCGAATTCGACGTCTACTCTAAGCTCAGATACAAAGAGCCGTGATTTCCTTCAATTACACAAAGTCCTTAATCAAACCTTAACATGAATACAATACACTTAAACTGACTAATTACACATAGGCTCAGCCGGGTTCAAGGTAAGTTTCGGAGGCTTTCGGGTTCAAATTTTGCAAAACCAGCTTCAAAAATAGACTCAAGACGTTGAAAACCCCAAAAATACAACTTTTCAGAAAAAGTCAACTTTTGGTCAAAGTCAACGTTGAACTAGGTTTTTTTATCATTAAATTTAGGTAATCCTATAACATAAATGAGCCTTGGCTCAACTGGTTCTATAACTTACTTGTGTAGTCAAGGTCATGGGTTCAAACCCCCTTGGCTGCAAAATCCTCCCTTTTTATTTTCATTCATTCCTCTCTTTTTTTTAAACTAGGGTGTTACAATGTGAGTGACAAAAGTTGATTACTAAAAAAGAAAGCCCAAAATAATTTTTTAAACTAGGGTGTTACAATGTGAGTGACAAAAGTTGATTCCTAAAAAAGGAAGCCCAAAATAAGAAGTTAAATGCTTGCAGTGTAAAACATATAAGGCGGTTGTTATACTTCATTGGTTCAAGTCTTGTTAGACTCATTAGTGTAAACATTTATTTGTTGTTTAAGAGGGTAATTGAATAATATTTTTCATATTAAGACAACTTTTTTGAATATATATATATATTTGTATTACAAATTTATGGTCTTGTTTTAATAAATTATATATGACTCCTTAAACGTAAATTTTATCATGGACGACTAAAAACTTTACAAAATTAGAATATATATATATATACACACACAAAATTAATATGAGATATTTATCAAAATTTAAGTTTTATATAATAAAATATAAAAAATGCACCGTTAATACACAGAAAAAAAAAACAAATTAGATGTATCTATTCAAAACGAATTAGATGTATGGCAAATGTAAAATTTGTTTATAGTTAATTTTATATTTTTACAACTAAATGTCATTATTTTATATCTTTGTCAAATAAATCAAAATAAGAAAATATAGCAATTTATATAATGTTACATTTCAAAAAATTTATTTTTAAAAATAATTTTACATCTGGTGAACTAAACACACTTGTAATCTCTATAAAGTTATTTGAGTTTTATAAATTTCTTTTTATTTTTTTGAACTTTCCCCCTCTTTTTCTCATAGATTGACTACATGGAAATAAGATTTGGTATAACCTCCCTCTTTTAATATACCTAAGCCCCAGCTTAGGAGTCACCATCAAAAATTAAAAAGGTTAAGCCTCTCCTAACACCTTGATATCAAACTCTTTCGTAGCTTTCTGAACCCACCAAAACCTTGTATTAATAGGATTGATATTGGTAGTGGAAACAAAAAATTAATTAAAAATGCTCAATTATCATAAAATAAAACATAGAATATTCAAAAATATCAACAATATTAAAAGAAAACTAAACATTTGTAGATTATAGAACAACATACTTATCAATTATCCTTACATATCTAACAATAAGCCCATCATTTCTACTTTATTCAATTAGAATATACTCAACATAAAATAGTTGCAACAACTTAACTTAAATTCTCTCTACAAGATTAAGTTTTTCTAACAAAATTAATTTACTTTCTTAAACAGAGTTGATCATAAAACCTCACACTTCCTTTGGTTCGAAATAATTCACACAAGATTAAGGTTTAAGATCCATGAAGAACCACCAACGCTAACATGCAAAAGGCAAATCGAATGCAATATTTATTTCCTAATTATATTCAGCTACTCACGTTTCGGCATTTATATACTGCTTTTCTTTTTATTATTATTTGTAAGTTTTACTCTACTGCAATAACTGAATCTGGGTTTCCTTTTATTTTGTCTTTTGCTTTTGAAATTAGAATATAGTTTTGACTTTTGATCTAATGTTTAAATTATTGAGATTTTAAAAAAATTTAAATCGAATGTATGCTTAAGCGTATATGAACTTATATTCTCTTAAATATTATAACAACTATGTTAATTGGATTAAAATTTTATTGAAACTTAGAATTAGTTTTACTTATTATGTGTCATCGAATTAATTCTACATGTTATGATTTTTTAATGAAAAAAATATAAAAAATGTTGAGTAGGTAACGACCTACTATCAATATTTTTAATTTGTTAACCATATTATCTTTTAAGAAATTACATTTATCAAATCATCTAATTATATTTAATATTCAATATAAAAAATATTAAATAAATTTATAATCTAACATTTAACATTTAATTTTTAATATTTAATTTTACGTACTTTTTTAAACAAACTTAATTTTACATACTTAACTTTTCAACTTATCAAATAGAACCTTATGAATACCATTTTTGGGCAGGGAAAAATGAAATTACTAATTGCTTTGTATTTATTTAAATAACTGAAAATCTTAGACTTAGGACCCGTAAAAAAAAAACGAATTTTATACTGTATAAATGGATAAATAAACTGAAATGTTTGTAGAAAGGCTAAGTTGCTAGTAGTTAGTACGTACCTGTTATGTGTGTTATTATCTTATACGTGTAGTATAAAATACAAACACAGATTCAAAAAGGTTTGGTATAATAATAGTTTTTGTCCTTAAAATTTATACACTTTACCAATTCAATTCTTTTTTTGCTCGACAAATTGTATGAATTTTATTAGAGAAATCATACAAGCCATTACTGCCATAAGTCTCATTAAAACCACCCCTCAACCTAAATGGAAAAAAGAGTACTTAGGGCAGTGTCAAAATACAAGCGCCAAAACCAACAATAGAAGTACATACATCAACATCACTCTCCAATCACCTGAAGTCACGAAGCCCAGTCCACACCACCTTTTGGTAGAGCATTGACGAAACTATTCGTCTCCTGGTATATGTTATGAAAACACACTCCAGACATCACCGCGCAGTAGTCATCGATTTGCCGAAACCAAGTCAAGAATTTTTATGGTCGCTTCTCATAATGTAGTACTCACACAACCGACACCACAAAGTCTGACTCAAGCACCACCAATGGCGACATACACCACCGAGAACCTTGTAACAGTGCTAATGCATGACAAATCACCTACAACTCTGCCTCATTGGACTCAATAATTCCCAACGACCCCAAAAACATAGATAGAATACGTCATTCAACATCAAGCAGTACACCACCACAACCTGCCAACCCCGGCTTCCCACACGCCGTGCCATCCACATTAAATTTTAGGACACCCATCGATTCACACTGGTGTGAGACTCACACAACCAAGGACAATCTTACCAAGCGGATTCACGTACCACGCCGTGATAACGGAGTCGCCACCGGTCCTTTTTAATAGGTAAACTAGAAACTTAAAAAAAAATCAAAGATTACAAAATCTCAAGGTTCGGAGGCACGGTTACGTGTGAGAAAGGATTTACACCCCCACAACGCCTGTAAAAATGGCGCTTATTTGGTAACTCATATTTTCTAGCGTATTTTGGGTTTGCATGCATAAAGAAAACAATTAAGCCTTAAGTCTACATTTTTTTAAAATGTTTAGGTTTTAATTAGAGATGAGATAATATTTAACAAGGTTATTAGATGGAATTATTTAAAGATCTAATCCTAACTAAGGTATTTATTTAAAGCCTAGTTAATTACATCTAATGATGTGATTGTGAGCCTTATTTAGAGTCTAACCTAGGTAACTAATTTATTATAGGATAAAATTAGTAACTAGACTAAAGAGATTTTTCATTAATTTTAGGAATCCTAAGCTAAGGGATCTAATTATTTAACTTGAGAGATCCTAATTAAAGAGTCAACATTAAAGGCTCTAATATTAAAATTACATACCAATAATAATAAATATAAAAAATAAGTAACAATAAATTGAGTAGCACAAAAGGATAAAATAAATAATAAAGTAAAACATATAAAAATAATTAAGCAAAATAGGATTGAAATGAGTAAATTAAAACCGTAAAATAGATATTACATGCAAAAAGGCGAAATTGAATAAAATGAAAATTGGAGTGCCATAGTGAAAGATAAATGGAAGAAGGGTTCTGGTGGTCATGCATATAGGCTCCGACGACTTCCGAATGGTAATCGCTTCCCCTTTTCAAATCCAAAAATGAGAAGAAAAAAATAAAAAAGAAACGAGAAAATATACCTCAACAAGGCTTCTACTCTTTTATTTCTTGTAAAATTTTCGTATCTGTCGTGTGTTGTGTGTACTGCATGTGAATTACAAAAGAATGAAGCCTATTTATAGGCTTCAATAAACCCTAAAAACCCTAAAATAACTTACACATTAATGCTAAATATTTTTCTTGAAAAAAATAATGCCTTCACTTGGGATCAAACTACTTTCCTTACATACAAAATGATCCTAAATTAATTAAAACAAATAGGGAAAAACCTAAATTTGAATTTAATTACAAATAATCAATAAATTAATTGAGAATTCGTAAGAAAACTAAATTTCGTATTAGACCCGTATCCAAATTTCTGCACACGTTGTCTTCAGTAAAACAGACATATCTTGAGCTCCTAGCGTCTGATTAAGGCGTTTCAAGATGCGTTGAAAAGGTAACTAAAAGACGATCAGTTCTTAAGCAGACATCCTGGTCCAAAAATGCTCAGATCTTAACGAAAATTTGCCATGGAGTCCACAATCAGAATTCTTTGTACATCACTCGACTTTCCATATTTGTTGGACCAAAATCTCTTACAATCTTCCCATATTTGACATGGTTAGGATCTTTTGTGGTATGCAATAATAACTAACTAATAATAAAAAAATGGGCCAATTGGGCATTTACTCATGTATATGGACTTCATTTTATTTTTAATAGACTCTTTTATGGACTCTAATTTATATACGGACTCTAATATATTTACAAGCATAAAATTTAAAGTGTCAGATAAAATTGGTGACTACAGCTGCCCCTTTTTGCTCGTTTCAGTGAAACGAGAATAAAGCAAAGAACCAAAGACATTAATTTTATCCAGTTAAACTAGTCTTGGTAATCGCGGTCTTGTCCCGAAACGATAGGGTGTCGTTCACCTATCACTTTAGTTGAAAATGGTGCAGAATGTCATGTGTCCTGAAATGATAAGGTGTCGTTCGCCTATTGCTCTTGCTGAAAAACGAAGTGGCATTGGGTGTCGTTCGCCTATTACCCCTCATGTAAATAGGATGTCTTATCCCGAAGCAATATAGTGTCATTCGCCTATTTCTCTGGTTAAAGGCAGTGTGGGGTGTTCTGCCCTTAAAGCGATAGGGTATCGTTCTCCTACTGCTCATGCTGAAAATAATAAGAGATGTCTTGTCCTCGAAGCAATAGGGTGTCGTTCGCCTATTACTCCAGTTAAAAACGATGCGAGGTGTTCTACCCCTAAAGTGATAGAGTGTCATTCGCCTACTGCTCTTGTTGAAAAACAAAATGGCATAGGGTGTCGTTCGCCTATTATCCCTTCTGTAAATGGTCTATGTATTCCTGTCAAAATACTGTGATGAGTTTGCATGCTCCTAGGGATGTCTAACCCAAGAATGCATGATGTATTATATGGTGAGAAAAAGTTTTCAACTCTCATTTCATCTGATCTTTACACATTTGCTCACTCAATCCAGTGATCTTGCGCTCCTTGTTGACGAAATAGTCACAAATGACCATCTTGGCTGTCTCATTCTTTGCTTCTTTGAACTCAAAGAGAATAAAAAAAATATCCTTAAAATGATAGAATTAAGAAATTCTTTTGGGTTTTAAGAAAAACATTCTTAAGCAAGGATAGAATTAAGAAATTATTTTGTATTTTAAGAAAAACATCCTTCAAGTAGAGATAGAATTAAAAAATTCTTTTGTATTTTTGTTGAGTGTAGAAATCGATCGAATAAAGTCAAGAGGGGGTGAATTGAAATTTTAAAGAATGGTGAAAACTAATTGCAAAGAAAGAAAATTGCAAATGAATTATAGTGGTTCAACTCCCTCAATAGAGTCTACATCCATTACCTTAGTTACCACACTAAGGATTTTCCAAAAATCTACTAATTTGTCTTTCCTTTAGGATAAGGAGCAACCTTACACAATGCAATAGACTTATACCCCAAAGTCTACTGAATCATTTCCCAAATTTAAGTACAAAGAAGCAAACTAGAAAATCCTCACAAGAAATGTGTTTGCAAAGTTAAAGCTCTTTCATACACCCAAGAAACACTAGCAAATGAATTACGATGAAGAACAACAGTAGTGTTTACAAGATAGATGGAAAAATTGAGTACAAATTGGATTTTAATTGCTTGAATATTTGCATAGGCTTTCTTGTTGCTTCATTACTGTTTGAAGACCCATTTTATATGCTCTTGAACTTTTCTAACCGTTGGGAGTCGTTAGAGGGACTTTGAAGCTGTTGGAAGCCATTAAAATCAGCATTAAATGTGTACCTGCACAGAGGTTTCGAAACCTTTCAAAGAGATTTCGAAACCTTAAGAAGGGATTTGTAAAATATAGTCGTTACAAGAAGGTTTCAAAACCTTTGTAAGGTTTCAAATCCAGGCCATTCTCCCCAAAAGGTTTTGAAACCTTATAGGGAAGGTTTTGAAACTTTCACTTGAAAATCCAATTTTGGCAAATTGTTTACTTTTAAATTTATATTCGATATAGGTGCAAAGTCAAGCATTTTATAAATCATTTTGACAACTTTGAATAGAGTTTTTAACAAATTTATTTCGAGAAATTTACCTTATAATTTTTTACAAATTAGTCCTTGAAAAATTAAATTTAAGTTATATAAAAATAAGTCTAACAATCTCCCCCTTTTTGATATAACAAAACCTTTGGTAAAAAATTGTTTTTGAAAAAATTTTCAAACTTACAAATCTCCCACTTAAGCTCCCCTTAGCAAATGTCTGTATAAAATCTTTAAAATTTAAGGTTTAAAGACAGTTGTTTTAAGTTTTGAGAAAAAAAAACAAATTGTTTACAATTTTAACACTAATTTTTCTCCCATTTTTGTTATAGCAAAAAGAATGAAATGCTGCAAAAAGAATAAAATGCTACAAAAAGAGCAAACATCGTTAGAGTAATAGGGTGTTTTCTAAAAATTAATGAAACAATAAAAGGTTCAACCATAATATTCAAATAAGTACCATAAAAATCCAAATATAAAATCCAACAAAAGATCCTACATAAAAACATATGCATAAAGATATCCAATAAGGTGCATAAAATGCCTAAAAGCAAAAAGAAAAGTGAATTCCTAATTCAAAATAAGTCAAAAATTACCATAATAATACCATAAAGACATACTAAAATGTATAAAAAACCTAAGCATCTGGTGCATCATGAGACGATGAAGGTGGGAAAAGATGACAACGAACATAATGCATGATATGATCAAGAGATGTCACACGATCATTTAAGCTACGAAGCAAGCAAGTAGTCTCCTCATGAAAGCTACGAAGAAAGGCATCCATGTTGTCGAAACGAGTGCCATAGCCTCATACATGGATTCCATGGTTATAGGAACCATGAGAGCTGGTACATCCTCATCTACCGAAGCCTCGGGAACCTCCTTGTCGACCTTCTCTACTCCTCCTCTATAAACCCAACCGTTAGCTCAAAGATACCACTGAGCTTTATGGCAAGATTTGATATCAATCTTGCTCGTTTTCTTCGCTTGAGGGTCAAGAGAGGTATCAATGTTGAGCCTCCTAAAGATGTGGTTAAGCAAACATCTAAAGGAAAGAGAAAAGGTGGTGGGGTTGGAGATGACTTTCACAAGGTTGAGAAATATGATGGTATCAATGTCGAAATGAGTCCTATCACAATATTGGCGAAGCCACTAATAGTCGATAACTCTTATAATAACTACTTTTCCACCAGAAAGACGAAAGAACCAAGTAGTAATGAGGTGAAAGAGATGCTCCTCGAGAGAAAGGTGAGTAGGACGACCATCCACGAAGTTAGTAATATGATGAGGCTGATACTCATTTGACTTTCCACCAAGGGGGACACCTAAATGGTTGGCTATTGATTCCAATCATCAACAGTTCAACATCCCTTTATCAAAACAAAGTACAGACTTGTACTTGACATACTCAAACGAAACCTTGATCGCTCCCATGCTATTAACACTCTACTCGATCGTCCAATCGATGGAGTAAACACATATTGAAAATTATCAGAGCACCACGCTCGACTAACTATGCAATCCATAATCTCTTCCAACTTAGTCTCTTATAACAGTACCACCTCGCATCGATGTTGTCGTAATAATAATTACACCGCTTTTCGCTTCATCGACGTTCTCAAACCCCTTATATTCCACGACAACATCTGTATCCTTCGATGCTATTATTTTCTTCCCCTTCCTCGAAGAGTCGCTCGATATCCTTCACTATCTCTTCTACGTTGCCTATTATTTTTGCACCAATCCACTTACCTAAATCCAAAGTCGCCCTTGCCTCTATAAGGATACTACACTTGCGACTCAAAAAATTAGTGTCCAATAGGGATCCATTCACCACCGGTGGAGATCGTGGGGGGTTCTTCCTTGGTTGGCCCCTTTCTTTCTTCTCTAAGCGTTGCTCCACCTCGCACCGTTCGTTTGGTGGCAAAAAACTCAAAACAATTTTAGAAACTTGTCTCACATGTCTTTAGTACCCATTATGTTCAATCATAATAGCATTATTTGCCCTAGGAATCTTGGACTAAGGCTCATTCATTTTGGTCAGTAACATAGCCAGGCATGGACTTGGCTCATACATAGCTACTTCCAAACCCGTTCTGCACTCCTCCACTCTAGTAGGCACCTCAAGATTTATATCTTTCATCACATCAGCACTTGTATAACACTCTTTTGTTCGCACAAGAAAGTCGATGTCTTCATCAGCTATCCCACTTGTCATTCTTGTCGGTGTCTCATACACACGCCAATCCTCATGATTCTCATCCCATAACCTTTTAAGTTGCCCAAAATTTAGTTCCACAGCCAAGATAGAATTGGGTACCATGGTTCCCTATCCTAAATCTCCAATTCTCCCACTCGGATACTCATCTTGTTGTACATGATTGCTCTCACCACCAATCTCTATTTCCTCCACACTTGTATGCTCATCCTTCAAGTAGCTGCAATTATATTTCGAGCCAATGGCCTCTTATCTCCGTAATTTTGACCCTAAACACATTCTCACCAATCTGTAAGTCAATTAATTCATCAATCTGCGTAATCCAGTCGGTTTCCACTAGGAATCGACTCCTCTCGAATGTGGATGGTGCCAATGTTTCCACATCCACTTGTACCAATTCACCCCAAAGGACCGTAATATTATAAAAAGTGCCTTTGGACCAAGCATGATTAGGAATTCCACTTGTCGAGAGCCAAACCCTGTGGTTCGATATTCCCATCGTTGGGGACCATTTTATTACGTTTTCCAACCATCTATCCAGACATACCGCCTCCAATATCTTTTTTTTCTTTCTCGATTCCTTATTTTTAAACATGAGTAGGATTAGCAATCCCGCTGCCCTCATCACTGTGAACCCCTAAGGTCAGCCTTGTTAAATTCTTTTGCTAAATCTAAGATTTGGTACGGCTGGCAGCAAAAACCGAAAACATAGTTTTGGAGAATTTCTAATTTATCCTCGTCAATAACCCCAATGACCGATTTATATCGCTCTTCAGATTGTGATCTTGGCCTATCTATTTCCTCTATTTTGTGATTATTTCGTGCCACCGATTTTTCTTTAGGGCTTCTTCGCTGTGCACCCCAATCTCCCTGTGAGGGATTGACTCCTCTCTTTTTTTTTGTTTCCAGAACGAATCATGCGGATCTCTTGTCGCCATCGTCACTCTTACCCGTAAACCATACAAAAGAAACCCATTAAATCTCTCGATGGTTCTATCAACATCCTCCTTTGATTTCATTCTCACAAATTCGAATCTGGATCCATCCTTCGCCAATTTCTTTGGAACGAAAACATCAAATACAACCCCATGCCCATCGAATACTGCCAGATCCATTTCAAATGCAATTATTTTGGCAGGTTTACCACAAGCACTGACCAGCATCCCCTACCTTGAGAGCCGCCCTCCCTCATTTCTAGATCTTGCGAACGTACACCAATTCAGTTCTAATTCAAAATAATTTAAATTTTTAACTCTTTATATTTAAAAATATATCAATTTAATTTTTCTCTCTCAAATCGCTTCTATACCCTCGTTAACACTAGAGTACTTCATTTAAAATCACTAATTAATTTAATACACAAATTTATAAATATAAATATAAATATATTTATAATTATTTTTAATGTTAGATCTGTAATTAATATCTACATTAAAATTAAATTCATTGAAATCTATACAAATTTATTTATGAAAACTTTCAAGTTTTAGTTATTGCTACCACGTAATTTTTTTTACAAAAAGTTCAACTTTTCGTATTATTATACAATTCTTTTAGTAATTCATATTTTTGAATGGCTTTATTATTTCCTTTTATTTTAAAATAAACTAATAATTAAAAATTTTAAGTTATTGGATTTTTATTATTAAACATATATAAAAACCTCAAGTATGATATAACTCGTGTTACCGCTAGTACCCAAGTAGAAATGATGATGAACGGTGAAGAACAAACAATTAATTTATAATTATTTAAAATTACTAATTAATTTAATACACAAATTTATAAATATAAATATTTATAATTATTTTTAATGTTAGATCTGTAATTAATATCTACATTAAAATTAAATTCATTGAAATCTATACAAATTTATTTATGAAAACCTTCAAGTTTTAGTTATTGCTGCCACGTAATTTTTTTACAAAAAGTTCAACTTTTCGTATTATTATACAATTCTTTTAGTAATTCATATTTTTGAATGGCTTTATTATTTCCTTTTATTTTAAAATAAACTAATAATTAAAATTTTTAAGTTATTGGATTTTTATTATTAAACATATATAAAAACCTCAAGTATGATATAACTCGTGTTACCGCGAGTACCCAAGTAGGAATGATGATGAACGGTGAAGAACAAACAATTTGGGAGGAGAAAACTAACTAAATTGATATTTTTTAAACATGAAGGATTAAATTTACTAAATTATTTTTAACTATGGTAAAATTGGTAGAATATATAAGTTTTGAGTACTAAAACTTTCATTATATGAAACCTTTTTGGATGTTTGTTTGTACTTTAATGGAGTAATCAATCATAACTAAAATTGTAATTGAGTGACCCAATTGTAATTTTTAATAATTAGATGACCCAAATGTAACCTTACTAATAAATGAGTGACCTTTAATGTAGCTTCCCCCTTTATTATCAACCGTCTGAACACGTCTTTATTTGTATATTCTCTCTGTATCTCGTAACAGATACGGAGATACATACATGTATACATTTTAAATTTCCAGAATATTTTGTAACTTAGAAATGCTCCTTTACTCTATTCTCTTCAATACACAAAACTCAGAGGAACTCAAACTCAATTTTCTTTCAAACGCTGTTGATTTTGTTTGTTTCTCTACCATCCTAAACGAAGATTTGAAGCTGGAAAATTGAAAATTGCTGCAATTTTTTACGAGATTGGTGGCAGAGTTGAAGAATCACGTGGGGGAAGCTTGAAACACCAGAACTTTGCATTCTCTTTTTGCCTTTTTTTTCTTATCAAAAGCTTTCTCTTCGAATTCGCTCGCCTCCTGAAGCTGCATGTTGATTTTATTCTATAAAATCACAAATTATTTGCTAAAATTGAACGGAAACAAGAAAGCTGTGTTGTGCATGGTGTTCAATGTTCATTCTCCTAAACAATCTGTAAGTTTTTTTTTCTTTGTATTTTTTGGTTGCTGAGCCTGAGATTATGATAGGAAACGACAGTAAAAGAAGAAAGTACTTTTGTTTATTATGTTGTTCAATGTTAAATAATTCATTAAAGATCTTAAAAATTCTATAAAAACATATAAAAATTATCAACAAAATATTTTCTTTTAAAAATATATCTCTAAGCGTCATTTGATAGAACGGTAGTTTATTATGTTATAGTAATATCTAAAAAAAATCTATCAATATTTAATGGTCAAAATTTGTCAAACAACTTAATGGGTTCAACCTATTGATTTAAAGGCATAACTGAGTGAAAAATAGATTAAGAGGTTTAATTAATTTTTTTTCAAAAGTTTAAGAGTTTCTTGCATCATTAAGCTTAATAATAATAAAGAAAAAACTTTGAAACACATGTCTAGTAAAATTTAGTTTGCACGTGCCTTTTAGTTTTAGGGGTTAAAGTTTTAGTTTAGGGTTTAAAATTTAGGGGTTTAGGTTTTAAAATTTAGGGGTTTAGGTTGTAGGGTTTAAAATTTAGGGCATCGTGTTTAATTTTTTAAGATTAAGGTTAGAAATTTAAGATTTAAATTTTATAGTGTTAATATGTAGATTTGTGTAAAATTAATTTTACACAGTCTGTGTATCAAAATTATACCATAATAGGATTAAAATTTTTGGGATACCATTTGGGCTAAAATGAATGATTAAAACTAAGCCAGCCCGTTTATTGATTATGTTTTGGGAAATTAGGTTTCCAAATCCAGTCCAATCTTATCAACAAAATCCACTTCCCGCACCACAAAATTCCTTCCCCTGCCAACTACCAACCAGCAAGCAGCAAGCAGCAAGCCAACCCACCACACTAGTCGCCGTCTCTACCGAAAACTACAATTCCTTCATCAATATCCTACAAAAAATAGGATAAACCCTACTTCAACTACCAATCTTCTTCACGCTCCCTTCGTGCTCTCCGCCCTATTTCACTTCCCCTCTCATCTCCTTCAACCTCGCTTTCTAATGGCTTCCCTTGCTGGTTCTTCAATCTCCATGCAACCTCGCCATGCCCTGGTATTTCCTCTCTTCTTTCTTTTTCATTCTTCGGATTCATTTATTATGTTTTTTGTGTTAGATTTTTTCCCGATCTGTTTATTCTTTTAGTTGATCTTGCTTTGGTGTTTTCTTACTGTCCAGAATGAGGATTTAGAATTGATTTTGTTAGTTTCACTCTTTCATCGCTGATTTTTAGTTTGGTAATCTGAGATTTGAATTTTATTTTCGGAGTTTAAAGAACTGAATGCTGAAATTGTTATTATTTGGAGAACAAAATGCATGACTCGACTTTTATATCGCTCAATTATGTTGAAATTGGTGTGCATTGAAGTTGTTTTATTCATTTTTTATCAACTATGATTTTGTTTTTAATATTCTTCTTTTTATGTGGATTTTTGACTGATATTCCTTCTGTTGGTCACCTTTTAACAGGCTACTAGCAGGGGTTCTGGGTTGAAATTGGTTTCATTTATGAACCAGGGAAGAAACGGCCTCTCCTTTGGGTTGCGTCCAATGCCTGCTCGCTTGCGGATTTCCTGCGCTGTATGTTTCTCATTGATTGAAATGATATTTGTTTCTACAGAATTGGTTGTCATGAGGGGGGCAAAGACTAACAGGGTTTACATATCTTTTTCTCGTTCATTCAACCAAATAATAGGCAATTAAATAGAAATGTTCAAAGATGTGAATACTCTAATTAGGGGTGTAAACGAGTTGAGCTCGAGTAGTGCTGAGCTCAACTTAGCTCATTAAGAGTTCGAGTTCGAGCTCGAGTAATTTTTAACGAGCTTGAAAAATCTGAGCTCGAATAGGCTCGTTAAGAACTCGAGTCGAGTTCGAACTTGATTCGAGCCCAAGTTGAGTCAAGTGTTGACCGATTTTTGACCGTGTCGGACTGAAGTAGCTCGCGATCTGTTGCGTCTCATTTAAAGCCATATTAGGAAAAAAAAACTTTGATGCGCAAGTTGTGTAAACTCAAGCTTGTTAATTTTAAGGTTTAGGGGTGTTAGTTTTAGGGTTTAGAGGTTTAGGTCGTTGGGTTTAAAATTTAGGGTTTAGATTTTAGGGTTTAGGACTTATGATTAGGGTTTATGTTTTAGGCTCAACTCGTTACGAACTCGAGCCGAGTTCGAGCTTGAATCGAGTCCAATTTGGACTAATTTTGACCGAGTCAGACTCGGTTAGCTCACAATATCTGTCTAGTCTTATTTACGGCCCTAACTCAAATGGACTCTTCTGATTTTGCTTGTCTTTCCTCTCTTTGATATTTCTCATATGGGATTGTTGGAAATATGGTTAACTATTTATGCTCTAATTTCGTCAACTCTAGGGAGTGTAATGATTAGCAAGTCACTTTCCCCCAGTATCTGTATATGTGTGTATATATATGTTGCTTTGCCTGAAGTCCTTTGTATATACATTCTCATTAATTTCTGCATATTTTTTTTATAACAATTCATTGTGCTGCATATGCAGGGTTTATTGTAAATATGCCTGTTATGGTCTGGTCATATATGTAGAAATGGCAGTTGTACTTTTTTGTGAATAACATGATGAATGTCATTGGGCAGGCCAAACCAGAGACAGTGGATAAGGTATGTGAAATTGTAAGGAAACAACTAGCTGTACCGAGTGACAAACCAGTAACAGGTGAATCAAAATTTGCTGAGCTCGGAGCTGATTCTCTAGATACGGTACTCTCTTGGCCATCTATAACCATCTGAAGTGTTTTGAATTTTTTTTTGTTTGTTTTTACTTCTTATTTGTGTAGGGTAGGGTGCTGGACCAAGGAGAGTCTGCATTTCTTTTAGATTGACGAAGTTTTGTTTTTGGCATGGTTCTACATATATGTATCATCCTTTTTCTCTAGGCAATCTTAATTTTCTCAGTAATGTTTGGCACAGACAGTTTTTTTGTTGATGTCCGTGTTCTTACTAATATCCACCCGTTTCCGTGTTTTATGTGAAGGTTATTGGTTGCAGTCTGTTGTAAATTGATAGATTACCCGTTTCAGGTGGAGATCGTGATGGGGCTTGAGGAAGAGTTTGGAATCACTGTGGAAGAGGATAATGCCCAAAACATAGCAACTGTTCTGGACGCAGCTGAGCTCATTGACAAGCTCTGCAGCGGGAAAAGTGCCTAAAAACAAACCAAGAACCTAAGTTTGGGGTTCGTTTGCCCATATTGATGTCTATTTATTTGTTCTAATCAAATAAAACTCATAATGTCGTTGGTATTTTTAGCATCTTGTGAACTCATCAAGTCTATTTATTTGTTCTAATCAGGTGAAACTCATAATGTCGTTGGTATTTTTAGTTAAATTGAGGATTTAAATGATTATAAGCATTCATTTAGACCCATTCGGCACTAGAGATATTTCAAGGAGACGGCGTTTCATTCCAAATTAAGAGCAAAGATAAAACTGAGTCGGAAGACGACATACACTGCTAAGATTAAGGATGATTGTCGAATAACATAACAAGAGATGCAAAATGCATTAAAAAAATGTCCTATGGAGTCCTCTATTGAACGCCGCAATGCTGTCTTAAACAAAGGGAAAAAAAGCTTCCAGCTGTTACCATTCCCTTAATTCTTCATCACGAGAACTGGAGAGAGAGATACACAATGTATATATATTTAAAATCTACAGATGTTAAATATTTATAAAAAAAATAAATAAATGGTATTTTGCGGTTATAGCACATAGAAAGGCGAAATAGATCAAATTGTTAAATGATTAAAAGATATACCTCTAAGGTGAATTGATAATCTTTTGTTCTTCAGTGTGGACCTCTTGGATGTGTGATATCTTGGACCGATCTGCACCAGTTTGCGGCCGACATTTATCTGTCAATGTTGGACACTGCTGGATCTTTAGTTGTCTGAGTGCAGTGAGACGCTGTAGTCCGTCGGAAAGCGAGGATAATTTGGGACAATTAATGATCTCTAGCCTTTGAAGTGAAGTCAGATTTTGAAACCAATCTGGGAGTTCCTCAAAGTTAGGGCAATCCCGGATTTCGATGGACTCCAAATGACCAACAGATGCTTCAAGAAGTAACCGAGGCAGATCCCTCAGGTTTGATACCTCACGGATTTCCATGTGTTTGGTTCTGGTCTTCTATCCCCTGTGGCTCCATGAGTAAATTGATATTTTGGCATGAAATAATTCTGAGTTCCTCTAAATTGATTAGGAATTTCAGACTCCGAGGCAGTGATTCGAGTTCATGACAATATTTGGCAGTCAACCTTTGAAGTGATGTGAGGTTTTGCATCCCTTCAAACACACTCTCACACCGGTAGAAGTATAAGAACCGAAGCGAACACCAATTACCGGGTCGAGCCTCTTAACTGCATGTCAGCCACAGTAATCTCCTGGAATCTGAGATTGATCAATCTTTGCAATCTGTCAGGCAGTTGAAGATTTGGAATATTAAAGAGTTAATTGCACGGCATGTCCTCAAACTATGAAACTCATTCTAAATTGGTCTCTAAACTTTTAAAAATTTTAATTTCATCCTCAAACTATAACCTTTATTCTAAATTAGCTCCCCAAACTTTTGATCATTTCAGTTTCATCCTCAAACTACGACTCTCATTCTAAATTGATCCTCAAACTTTTTGAATGTTCTAATTGCATCCCTAAATTATCAATATATACTAATCATATATTATATTAATAAAGCTGTTATAAAAATCGTTAATTGTCATAAAACACTTATGTGTATTATGCAATAATATAATGTGGTATAAATGATAATTCGAGGATGAAATTGGAATATTAAAAAAGTTTGGGAATCAATTTAGAATGTGGTCATAGTTTGGGGGTGAAAATGGAACATTCAAAAGTTTAGGGACCAATCTAGAATAAAAGTCATAATTTGAGGATAAAATTGGAATATATAAAAATTTAGGGACTAAATTAAAATAAGAATCATAGTTTGAGGACGTGTGGTGCGATTAACTCAATATCAAATAGTCTCAATGCCAGCAAGCTCTGAAGCTAATGGATAGATTTTGGAAGTCTACGCAAATTCCTGCACCTAGTTATCTTAAATGCTTCAAAGAGCAAATGGAATTTGGTAATGCTTTTAACAAGCATTGTTCCAACTCAAGTATCCGTAGGTACATAAAATACGAGATGCAAGCACTCAAAAATGATTTCTCCATCACCCTGAATGTTACAAATCTTCCGGGCGTGACAAGGTTAACCAATGTGCGCACCCCTTTCAACTTCTTTCAGAAATGACTGGAGTTGTCAACGGATAGCGGTCAACCAAAGCCAAATGCCGAACATTTTCAGAAGCTATTATCGTCTGCTGATAAATGGTTAAGTACTCTTCTTGTGAAACATCTAGGGCAAGATCATGTATTAGATCATGGATTTTGAAGCGATAAAATGTAGTCCAATCCTCCACATCTTGGACAAATCCCTTTGACCATAAATCCTTCAAGTACTGTAGTCCAATATCTTCGCTGCACCCGTCGTCTTCTTGCCTGGGGCTTTCGAGAAGTCCATTTACCATCCAGAATTGGATGATATAATCAGTGTCATAATATTGTATCCTTGGGAAGCAATGATAGATAAGCCAGACATCGTTTCAAATGAGATGGCAAATGATTATAACTTAATTTTAGAACAGGTAAGATGACGTTTTCTTGTTGATCAAGTTTCCAGATGTCATTATTTCTTATCTGTTCCCACTGATGTTGTTGAGTTCTTCCAAAGAGTAAACTCCCTAGAGTTCTCACCGCCAAAGGAGCACCTTTGCATTTTTTCACAATTTCATCAGCAATTCCCATCAGGTACGGATAGCGCCCTTCGTCCCTTCGTTAACAAGGACAGGCTATCTGGATGATTCAGAGCTTTCAGTTCATAAGGAGTATTACTACCCATTATTGATGCTACCCCTAAACTTCTCGTGGTGACAATGATTTTACTCTGCTGCAAATCATCCAATTTCATCAATATATCTCTCAACTCATTCCATTTTACACGATCTTCGTTCCACACATCATCGATAACAAGTAAAAATTTCTGACCTTTTGAGTTTGTGCACAAGATCCAGCAGTGCATTGACAGCTAAACCATCACATCTCTCACCAGTGATGTAGAAAATAATCTCACAAAGCACCCTAGCTACATCAAACAAATCGGATACACACACCCAGAGTTTCAATGGGAAACACCGGGTGATTCATTCATCATTGTACACAAACTGAGCAAGCGTAGTTTTCCCTAGACCTCCTATTCCAACTATGGAGGTGACGGGAATGTTTTCGAGTTCAACACACCTTGGCTAGAGTAAAAGATGTATGATGTTTTCTTTGTCTTGATCTCGACCGAGTACTTTAAAAATCATGAAGGAGTGTGTGTCCCTATGACTTTGAACAACATACGGTTGGTTCTGAGGAATCTGAACTTGCTCCCCCAGATTAAATCTTTTGAAATCACTAGCAATGGTGTCCAGCCTTTGGTTGATCTTTCTGATTTTATGACCCATAAAGAGTATGCAAACGGGATAGAGATGGAAGGGAAACGTACCGTTTCTCTAAAGGAAATCCCACGGTTCATCGACTCCTTTCGAAGAGCATCACACCTGAACTCATCTAGCACATCCTCCGCGTCATAACGGACGCCTCTGAGCTTCCTCAAATAAAGGCACAACGTCTCGTTGTGGTGCTGCAGTTTTTCAGCATTCGACACCGCAGCTTTGATGTAAGTCACAGTGTCCTCCAGCCATTTCATATCACTGCCATTCCATGACGATGTAGCTTCCATGATAGCCCGGGGAGATGATGTGTTTCGAAAGTGTTTCTGCAATGATTGACGGAAAAGACTCCGCCATAACTCTCTTCTCAAATCTGAAGAGGTTGTCGATGGTAAGGGGAGTGATAAAGTGATGTTCTTTAGGAAACTGTATAGTGGATCGTTTTGCTCAATCACGGAGAGTCTACTTTGATCTCTTCTGTTTTTACACTAGTAACAAAACCTACATACAGAACTATGAACACCTCTATCTATAACCATCTGATGTGTTTTAAATGTTCAGTTTTCTGTTTGTTTTTACTTCTTATTCGGGTAGGATAGGGTGCTGGAACAAGGAGAGCCTGCTTTTCTTTTAGTTTGATGATTTTTTGTTTTTGGCATAGTTCTGCATATCCGTATCATTCGGGTCCATCCCTTTTTCTCTAGACAATCTTAATTTTCTCTGTAAAGATTGGCATAGGCAGTTTTATGTTGATGTCCGCATTTAACTAACTAATATCCACCCCTTTCCGAGTTTTATACGAAGGTTATACAGCAATGTATATATGAAATATACTATATATTAGTACAATATACATATATGATATATCAGCAAAATATATTATATCCTTTATAAAATTAATAAAGATTTATCAATTGTTTTTTCCCCCTTAAAGCCTCTTGAACAACTACTCTTGCAGAACTTTTAATGGCTGATCATCACAGAAAGAATAAATGTCTAATCTTTTCATCTATGCTTTTGTCTGGCAGTACAAAGTGTTGCAGTCTTTCTGTAACACGTTTAATGTAAGATCATGTATCAAATCATGCATTTTAAAGGTATAATAGAAGCCTCTATGCTCGATATCTTGGATGAAGTACCTTGTCCATAACTTGTCAGAAATTGACTCCCTACATCTTCCCACTCTTGGTTTTGCTTTTGATGTTCAAGCAATCCATTTGCCATCCAAAATTGGATTATGTCATCGTTGTATGTGATCTTTTTTATACAATGTTAAAGAAACAAGACATCATTACAAATGAGATGGCAAATGATTGTAACCAAATTTCAACCTCGGAAAATATTAGTTTCACTTTGCTCAAGTCTCTAGAGTTCACTATCTCTTATAGTGATGCACTCAAAAACAAGTTTCCTAGTGTTCTCCCCTATATATTCTAACTATGGTGATCACAGGGACGTTCATCTTTACCAATAATATCAGAAAAATTCACAAAAGAATGGGTCTCCCTACATTTAACATGTCTATTGTCGCCTCCTCCTACTAAATTAAACCTTCCCACTGAGTGACAATTTGATCAAATATCTGTTTAATTTCATGACCCAATTTTACAAAGAATGCAAGTGGGAAAGAGAACGAAGCGTAACATCGTACCTTTACGCTGATGCTTGGATCATTGACGACCTGTTTCTGCTGAGATTCACACTGAAAATTCATCAACATCTTCAGCATAAAAAAAGATGGCTCTGAACTTCCGCATACAGAGGTGCAATCCTTCGTTCCAGCGCTGCTGCCGCTCAGCATCTAAAATCATAACTTCCATGCTGCTCATCGTTTCCTGGTGCTTTCTAAATCGCTTTTGACATTAAATACAGAGCAAACTTCTTCTTCAACAAGGGAGGTTATTTTCTCAAAAACCCTTTCTGCAATATTGAAAAGAAACGATCCAGCTATACATAAACCCCAAGAGCTAATTGTGCATCAATGGCTTATGTTTGATAGTTGACCTTTTGTTTTTGTTGATGAATTAATAGTCAACTTTTAGTTTGTTTTAAAAGAACAACTTCATTTCTTTTGGGGTTGGTAGGCTGTAATTAAGCTCTTGGAATTCTACAAGAACGAACACAATACTCATTATTTTTGTTACAACCCTTTTCTACAGAAAAGATCTCAGCTTGGAAATAAAAAGAAAAATTATATATATAGATATTCAAACTCCAGATCTACTTGATAATTTAGTTGTAAAAAGCGCGCATGAGGCTCGAGGTGCTGCGAGGCGCAGGAAAAAACGCCTCCAAGGGCTGAGGCGGGGCGAGGTGCAGGATGCGCGCGCCTCGGGCGCTTTTTGCCTGAGGCGGGAGGCGAGCGCTTTTGCTCTTTTTGTATTTAGAGAAAAAACGTGAAAAATAAGAATAGGATTTGAGTTGAAAAGATGAACAGGAGATTGTTTTGAAGAAGAAGAAAAGTGAGTTTGGGTGTTTACGTTTTTTTTTTTAATTTATTTTATTTTTTTATTTTTAAACTTTGTGCTGGATATTTATTTTTTAATTTATTTTACTTTTTTTGAACTTTGTGCTGGGTGTTTACTATTTTTAATTTATTGTATTTTCCTATTTATGAGCTTTGAGTGGTGGGTAAAAGGTATTTTAATTTTTTTCTTTAATATATTATAAAATTGAAAGAAAAAAAAAACTAATTAGTTCTTTGTTCAAAATAAATTAATTTTTTCATTATTTTTATTAAAATTTTGTTGTTGTTGTTGTTGTTATTATTATTATTAATTTTGTTACCCAAATACTTATTCTAGATCAAGAAGTTAATATTAATTTTAATATAAATTAATATAATAAAATAAGATTTATTTTTAAATATTTATTTTTTTAATAAAATATTAAAATTACATATTCAAATAATATAATTTATTAATATTTTAATATATTTATTTTTAATAGTTTTAAAATTTACATATAATTAAAATTTTGAATCCTTTAGTATCTATAATATAATTATTATGTTTTTAAGTATAAAATATGATATAGGATTGATTTATAAATTTTTAGAATAAAAAAGACGCGTCCCCTACAAAAGGCTAGCTCATTTGCCTCGCGTCTCAGTTCTAGAAACCTTAAAACTAAGCTTGATAATACACTCATAGTACATACAAAAGAAAAATCAAGGCCCAACTGATTATACCAGGTTGACAAAGAAGCTTAAGGTAAAGCATGCTCTAGTTTACTGGCTTTGTTGCCCCAGCAATATCAGTAAATACTATATTCAGGCATTGATCAGTCATCCCTTTGATCATACATTTTGCAATCTGAATTGCACTATGTTTTATGTACAGAGCTTAATGGAAAGAAAATCTACTAATTCTTTCATACAATGCTTACTCCCAGTCGGCGTCAAAGAAACCAGCATCTTTCATCTCCGAGTAGTATGCATTCTCTAAATGCATGTCTTCCTCCTGCATACGTTAAAGATGTTTTAAATACATGCTTGCATGTAATAAGGCCGTGCTAAAAATGAATTAGAAAGATGAAATTTTTACTTGAACATGAAATAAATGATTACCAGGAAAAAATCTGGCAGAAAAGTTATGTACAGAAGAGGAAGGTACAAGGCATGGTAGCAAATGATTGTGGCGCTGTACAACCTGCAAATTTTCATATTCTTTTAGAAAAAATCCCTTGGAACAGAACATAATATACTATGTTAAAAGAGCATCGTGTATTTACCAAAACCCAAAGCTAGCACCATTTCCAGTTAGTATGCAAGCGAACAGCGCTAGTGCATTCAAGATGAGCATGATGGCAAGATATCTGTAGAATGCAGGTCTTGCTGCAGAAGGAGAGAGAAGGTTATAGATGAAGCAACAGAAAAACTACATTTAAATAACTTGCAAGCACATAACTAACGAACATACCAGGTAACCTTTCTCTCCACTTGGAATGGTACATAAACAGTATGGAGCCATAAATAGCAGTCAGCACTAGCCTGTGAACGACCCACAAGCCCCATTTAACCTGATGTGTATGTTCTGAGTTAACGATGAACATGGGGACGCCAAATCCAAATAGGTAAATAGCCTAAATAAGGGGAAAATCCATTGAAATATTAATATCATATATAAAGCATCCACAGAGAAATGTTAAAAGAATTCACTAGAAGAAAAAAAAAAACGAAAAGAAATAACATTGTGTGCCTTTCCATATTAGAAAATGAAAAAGCTTAAAAAATTATACACAATCGTACTATAAATTTGAGATTGCTTAAAAAGTTAAAGTAGGTCAATGATCAAAATATAGGCCACATGGATGCTGAGTCTACTACTAATAGTAAAGTTTGCAGCAAGGAAGAAATTTTCCTGTTCTTCCACCACCATCGAATTCACAAACAACAGTTTTGCAACTTCCAAGAAGGGTGAAATTCTTAAGAATAAAATAAATACCTTCAGAAGTAAGTCCAAACTAACAATAAGCCCCGAAATAGTGAATATCCTTGTCAAAGCTTGCAACCCACTAGCATGATTTCCCTGAAGTAAAAAAGCCAACAAGCTAACTTCCAGGAATAGTATCCCAGAAGTTGTAAATAATGATAAGACGTTCCATGCCATTTCCTTTCTAGGAGTGCATTCCCAGGCCTGCATCAACCAAGAGAGATTTTAAACCTAGCCATCCAACTATGAAGTAGAAAGAATTGACTTACTAGCAACTAGAATAAGAATCTTCAAGGATCAATGCATGTCATATTTCATTAATCTTAAGTGAAGATGAGTTCTCTCAAAGCATAGAATTTAGAACTCATTCAAAGTATCAAAGCATAAGATGCCAAGCTGCGTAACAAAAATTCATTTTCAAATAAACCATATAAGCAGAAAACAAAATTTGTTGAGGATCACCGATATGCAATTCATATGTGAAAACAAAAAAGTAAACAGAATTTGTGTCGTACTTAAGAAACAGAAACATACAATATCGAAAAGGAAAAATGAAAATATCATAAACCATGAATGATAATAAATGAGATAGATGCAAACTCATGTCATACCAAAAGAGACAGATATTCAACACGTAAGCTCGAGAAAGAAGGCTTTTACTACACATATTTCTGTTCCCCTGATCTACATTATTTATTTTTGGCTTCTTTGAATTTTTCTTAGATATGACATCAAAGAAGCCTCGCCTAACATGTGAAACTTGGTAACTTTCCTGTCAAATAATCCTGTTCTTAAGTTTATAATGCAAAGTGATAATCGATCAATTTTCACACCATTTCTAATGAGACCGAGACACACAAGTTGCATCCTATTAACCTAAGCAGCATTAGTTGTTGCTTTGTTTGTTCGAAAAAAAGTTGTTGCTTTGTCCTAAGTTGCACGGATACGTATACGGGGAAGGGTATGGGGACAGAGATAGAAAACGGCAATTTTCAAAATTACAGGGTACAGCAAGGGTACAACAATTATAAAATAAATTTTAATATATATATATAATAAAAAATTATTAAAATTCATAATACAATAAGGACTAAAATTATAATTGTATTAAACAATAATTATAATTATAGTTATTTAAATTCACTTCTAATGATTTTTAAATTACTTTCTAACACTTAGATTAGAAGATTGTTAAAATTAAATGACTAAATTGAATGAAAATTTAACTTTACATTCTAAATTAAGAGAAAATCAAGGACTAAAATTATAAAATTAAAAGATGACATGGCTGAAATAGATATTTACCCATCACTATTTAAAGCTTGAGTGAAGAAGCGTCAAAACAAGACAAAACATGTTACAAATATAATAAACGCCTAATATTCCACATCCTTGAGATATATAAAGCAAGAAGAGAAAATAACCTATAAATAGGCGCTTAGCCACTGAAACAAGGAAACAATCTAGTCTTGGCCTTTTAACTGTGATCAAGTGTACGTAGGTCATTTGGTACACATAATTAAGTTTATTTTTTTAAGTTTATTTTTTTAGGTCGAGTGTTCCATTTAGTAGTTTTTTACTTGTACATTCAATATTTCATGTGTATACTCGAGCTTTAATTATGTTTGAATTTTAATTGAGTTTGATTCAATTGATTTTGAGTTTAGTTGGGTATAATCTGAACTTTTAAAGTTTAAATTAGTTTAATTATAGTTGAACTTTTTAAGTTTGAATTAGTTTAATAGTTTATAAAACCATACTCATAAATTTCCCGATAAAATTGGGATCATAAAGAAGATAGAATTTTATTTCCCGATAAAATTGGGACGTCTCACATCGTCCTCGTTCTGAAAACGTATCAAGTACGCGGGACGACGCTCTTAAAGGGAGTATCCGTGCTTCATAGGCTTTGTCACCGACTCAGAAAAGCAAAGAACAAAAAGAGTATTTTGGATATAAACTAAACAAAATTCTGAAGAATTAAAAATAGGAAAGTACATTCATCTTTTGATGCAAAAGCACCAGCAAATTAAGCTAATACCCCATCGGTATTTCCCGGAAACAACCAAAGTTCAAAAGATTCAATAAGCGAATTCAAGAAAAACACTAACTCATCAAAATCAAATTAGAGAAAAAAAAAACCCACAAACCTGAACACAACACCAAGCAAGATTGAGCAAGCTAACGAGCCAAAGGCAACCGTAATAAGAAATCATGATATACGACCTTCCCTGAGAGAGCTTTTGAAAGTTCTTTTTAGCTTGAAACCCCAAAAAAAGAACAAAGAGAAGAGAAGGAATAATAAGTGCTACGTTATGCAAAAATCCATGACATTCAAAGAGCCAATCGTACAACCCATTCGAAGAAGAAGAAGAATTGTTAGGGTTTTGAGGAAAAGGGAAATCGGTGATGCTTTCAAGAGACTGCATTTTTTGAGAGGTTTAATTTCATAAAGAAAATTGGGAACACAAGAAATTTAAAAAACTTGAAGAATTGAAGTTTGAGATTTTCAGGATTTTGTTTTGTAATTTGGGAGGGTTTGATTTAAATTTGTTTTGTTGGTTGAATCACGGAATCAGGTTGCTGACTTGCTGGTAAAATAAATAAATTAGAAAATAACTTTAATTTGAAGAGTTGTTGGAAAAATAAACTATATATTTTATTCTTATATTTCAACATAGTTAATTTTAGTTATATTTTTTAAAGTTATAATTTGAGTCTAATACAAAGTATAAAGATAATATAATTAAATTACAATAATTTAAAATGATCTAATAAAAGTTAAATCTACAATTTATATATATCGTTGGAATTAATAGTAAAATTTGGCTTAATATATTAAATTATTATTATTTAGATCAAGACACTTTCTTTATTTCCATTGATTTTTGGATTGGGTTTTTATGGATTTCTTTTAACTACAAGTGAACAGATTTCTCTTCTTTTTAATAATAACAAGAAGAGGAGTAGTAAATGATTTGTATAAATGGCAAAATTTGGTCAATAATGTGATTGGAAAGGAATATTGAGGATATAGGGTTGTCCTAACTTTATTTTGGTTTCTATGGCAATATCTACAGATTCTCTAAAAAACGTCTCCTGTAGAACATGTTTGCCTTTTGTTTATTATTTTTTTCATGATTTGACGTTGCAACGGTGAAACAAAAATTTGGATTTTTCATCAAGAACGCATCCTGCAGGAGGCGTTCTATGCTGGGTTGTACGTTGCATGAGGCGATCTGAACGACTTCACATGCACACAACACTTCACATGAACACTGCGACTTCACATGTGCATTATTGTGCAGCTTTTTCCGGGAACGTCTCATGCAAGAGTCGTTCAAGTGTTGGACGCTGGCTGATCTACTTCTATATAATGCATTTGGAGGTTGTAAGGGATAAAAAAATAGATACATATTCAAAAAGATGGAGGGATTTCTACTCTAATCAAGCAATCGAGTATTTTAGATTTGTTTGTTTGTTTTAATTTATTATTTTTGTTTATAAATTTTGTCAATATATTTTTTCTTAATATAAATTTTTATTTGTGTAGGGAATTTAATTCTGTTGAAGAACATATTTATCATACTTTGAAAAAAATAGATTTGATCGTATATTTTGCTCAGTAAATTATCAAGTAAGTTTATTTTATTTTTAAACGAAATCTAAATTTAAGTATTTTTTAGTTATTAGTTAGTGATATAAAATAGTTAGTAAATTTAGTTTGTAATATATAAGGAACAAATAATTACATGGAATATTCTTCGTCTTCTTAGTGTAACCCCTCATTCCGGTGACCGTACACCAGACACGAGTCGGAAATTTCACAGCTTTTTAAAACATATCTTTTAACCAAAATCCGGGGTGATTTAAATTTTTTTGGAAAAACTTCTCAATGGTCACCCATCTTAAAATTTCTATAACCCAATCACACTTAACTTTAATTAATACCGATATAAAATATTTATTTGAGTTCCGATTATAAAACTTTTTACATAAAGTATACAGACATACTAAAATAATTTATTTTACAAAAAGGTTTCTAATAAAATTATTCGATATCTAATTCGTATAAAATATATCAAATCAGACTATTTAACACCAAACTGTAGATATAATAATCAATTTAAAACAGTTTACGCCACTATTATAGGCCTCGATAATTGCTTTAACAAAATGGACAAATGTATTAAATACATGCCACTATTAAACATACAAAAGACGGATGTCATGATTACCGAAATTCCTATTGTCTTTCTTCTATACAGAATGATGATGAAGCAAAGGCTGTCATCTACTAATCCCGATCACCTACGTGTATAACATAAATACACGTTGTGTATATCTCAGTGAGGCATATAAATATGTAACATGTAAAATACGGTATAATTTTTTTTGTAGTATGAAATAGTTGTATTAGGCATGATATTTGGTAAAACATGATATTCATGTAATGAACCTGTACTGTAATAAATCTGAGTTGTACTAAATCTTTACTGAAAAATCATATAGCAAGGTTGCTCTATAAATCATATAGTTTGTAATGCACGAATAATCATGTAAGAAATTTGTACTGTAATAATTCTGTACTGTAAAGTCATGTAACTATACTGTAAAATCTTATGGCCAAGGTAAATATCAAGTGATGAGTAAACGAGTCATCATAACCGACACCGTATGTCTACAACACCGTAGCATCTGATGTCAACACCGAATTGTCTAAACAATATCGTAGTGTCTGCAACGCCGTAGCGTCTGATGTCAACACCGAAATATATAAACAACACCGTAGTGTCTGCAACGCCGTAGCGTCTGATGTCAACAACGAATTGTCTAAACAACATCGTAGTATCCGCAACGCCGTAGCGTCTGATGTCAACACCGAAGTGTCTAAACATCACCGTAGTGTCTGGAACGTAGTTACCAAGACTCTATGGATATCCAATTATACCAAAGGCTCTCACACTAGTACTCGGGCATAATAATATAATACTTTCACATTCAATATCCAATCTATCAATACTATCATTCACAGTTCGATATTGGGCAGTTCATGCTCAAAATCTAAAATTCAATTTATCTTAGATAAATCATTATGCCATATCAATGTATCACATATGCCATTTAATATCCCATGTCATTTACATAACTTTGATCAACATACATTTTCATTAATATCAAGGTCAATTTTTCGCAAGTCTCCCTCTTCGTAAGTTAAATCTGATTGCAAATCTATCCCCTCTGGTATAATCACATGTGAAGGATCCGATCTGTATCTTTAGAGCATCGAGACCTAGAAAACATCATGGATTTTACTCATCTTCGGTGGAAGAGCTAGTTGATACGCTACAGGGCCAACTTTTTTTAGAATTTCATAAGGTCAAATACACCTGGAACTTAGTTTTCCTTTGTGCCTGAAACATATTATTTTCTTCCAATGAGAGACCTTTAAGAATATTCTTTCTCAGGCCTTAAATTGAATGTCTTTTTTTTAAGTCTGCATAAGACTTCTTTTGATCAATGACCTTTTTAAGATTGTCTTGTATAATCTTGAATTTTTTTTCTTTCATTTTAATATTCTGTTGATCAACGACCTTTTTAATATTTTTTCTCAGGCCTTAAATTGAATGTCTTTTCTTTTTAAGTTTGCATATGACTTCTGTTGATCAACGACCTTTTTCCATTGTATCCTTAGCTTCCCATGTTGCCTCTTCAACTTTGTGGTTATGCCAAAGGACCTTCACCAATGGTATCTTCTTGTTCCTTAATTCTTTGACACCATAAGCCAGTATCTTTACTGGTTCCTCTTCGTAAGTCAAATCTGATTGCAAATCTATCCCCTTTGGTATAATCACGTGTGAAGGATCTGATCTGTATCTTTAAAGCATCAAGACCTAGAAAACATCATGGATTTTACTCATCTTCGGTGGAAAAGCTAGTTGATACGCTACAGGGCCAACTTTTTTTAGAATTTCATAAGGTCCAATACACCTGGAACTTAGTTTTCCTTTGTGCCTGAAACATATTATTTTCTTCCAATGAGAGACCTTTAAGAATATTCTTTCTCAGGCCTTAAATTGAATGTCTTTTCTTTTTAAGTCTGCATAAGACTTCCGTTGATCAACGACCTTTTTAAGATTGTCTTGTATAATCTTGAATTTTTTTCTTCCATTTCTTGCAACAAATCTGGCTTAATCAGCTTGCGATCATATAACTCAAACCAATTTAATGGTGATTTTCACTTTCGACCATAGAGGGTTTCATAGGGTGCCATCTATATACTTGTTTGATAACTGTTATCGTAGGCAAATTCTGCTAGTGGTAAATACTTTTCTCATAATCCCTCAAACTCAATCGCGCAAGCTCTTAGCATATCTTTTAGTATTTGAATTGTTCTTTCAGATTGGTCATCTGTTTGAGGATGAAACATAGTACTGAAGTTCAGTCGTGTCCCCAAAGCTTTGTGTAGTGCATTCCAAAATCTTGATATGAACTTTGGATTTTGATGTGATACTATAAATATTGGCACTCCACTTGTTTCATCTTTGCTATATAGTCTTCATCTTGTTGCTGACTTTATTTATTTCGACTTGGCAATGAAGATCTTAATTACATCTTTACTAGAAACGAACCATTTTTTTCATGTCAGTTGAGCATTTAAAGTTCATAATGTAATAAATGTCTTCCGATTTAAGGTATCGGTTACGAAATTTGCTCGGCCTGGATGGTAATCAATGATCAGGTCATAATCCTTTATTAGTTCCAACCATCTTTGTTGTCGTAGATTCAACCTTTTCTGTGTCATCAAATATTTTAAACTCTTATGATCAATATACACGTGGTAGTGTTCACCATATAGATAACGTCGCCACACTTCCAGAGTAAAAACTACAGTCGCAAGTTCCAGATCATGAGTCGGATAATTCCTTTTATGCGGATTTAGCTGTCAGGAAGCATACGTGATCACCTTTACATCTTCCACCTTACACATTTCATGGTACAAGAATGTCAATATAGCAGATCCCCAACTATATTGACGTATTTGCTGAAAATTTACCAACAATGGTAGATATTGTGTGTGCGCATAACTACCAGATTTATCTGGCATTAATGTACCTCCAATAGTGTGCAGCATATATACTAACCTCTCTCTTTTTTTGAATCTGTTTGCCTGTTGTGAGAGTATCCAACTTTTTTTTAACTACATGAACCCCCACCCCCACGTCCATGCATTATATAGTGGAATTGTAGAAGGCATGAACGCCTCCTGCAGGAGATGTCCATGCAGAGATTCTCTGAATCTGAATCACGCAGCTTTCCCATGCATGCAGCTCATGCAACCTTTGTAGCCTTATCGTGCCATGCAGCTATCATGAACGTCTTCTACAGAAAACGTCCACGCAGAGACTGGTAAATCAAAGAATGTCTCATGTAGGAGTCGTTCACGTGAATCTGAATTTTGTTTTTATTGTTGCAACGTCAAATCATGAAAAAAATAATAAACAAAAGGCGAACGTCTTCTGGAGGAGATATTTTTTAGAGACACTGTAGATATTGCCGTAGAAACCAAAATAAAGTTCTGACAACCCTATATCCCTAATATTCCTTTCCAATCACATTATTGACCAAATTTTGCCTGTATAAATCCACTAATTAAGTGTTAAATATTTAAATAATAATTTTTAATTATTTTATTTAAAGATTATATAAAAATATAAAAGACATGTTAATTGAGTTTAGATCGATTATATTTATTTTGAATTGTGTAAACTTTCTCATGATCTTTTACCCCAACACTTGCGCTATAAATATGTTATTCAAGTGAGTGGAAGAAAAGTACACCAACAATGATAAATTACATTCTCTATTCTTCTATTCGTTCTCTCTTAGTTTTATTTGCTTTATATTTTTGAAAATATTTTAGGTACTGGATGTGAAATTTTTGTTTTTCACAAATACCTAGTTTTTAAGGTTTAAAAGTTTGAGTTTAATATTAAAATTTTAGTGTTTGTGATTATATTTTAAGGTTTGGAAATGTATTTTTATAATTTAAAATTTAGAGTTCAAAGATTAAAATTTAGTGTTTGGATTGAGAGTCTCTAAAAGAGACATGTGACAACTTTAGATGACCCCTTATGTAAAAAAAATCTACCGGTGGTGCATCAAATATTATTTTAAAACAAAAAAAATCTTTAATTACTAGCACAAAATAAATATCCCAATTGACCACGGTGATTCGGCGCGTCAATCACGAGAGGAATGGTGTCGCAGACAGATTGGCCGCGTTGAGCTGCGGTCGCTCCATAGGTGCAGTGACCTTCATGCAACAGCCTCCTGAGGTGGAGTCGATTATCCTGGATGAAATGTACCAGCCTGGCTTGGTCGTGTGCTTTGATAGTTTGTGTTTGTCTCACTTTGCTTTATGTATCGTCGAGGTTATCTAGTAGAGTAATGTTGTAGCTACTACTATGAGTATTGTTTTCCTCCAATTAATTTTAGAGAAGTTTTTAATGAGGCTCGTAGTAATATTTAAATTTTTATATTACAAAAAATAAATATCCCAACTTAAAATTGAACATTGAATGTAACTCGCTAAATTAATTTTTTTTTGAAAAAGTTTGACTACAACATAAGCTTTAACTAATAAGAAATTTAGCATAATACAATGCATAAGGCATTTCTTGTAATAATCGATTGAAACATCAATACAGGTGGAAAAACTGAGAGGCGTTCTCAATGTAAATCCAGTGAATTACAGAAACATTTTCTTTTTCCACTTGTATGAAAATCAAAATGACTGCACTGCGTTACACATTCCCGGATTCCTAATGCACCACAGTGGTTGGATTGGTTCAGCCTTGACCCCTCTACTTACCATCCTATACCTCCACTCGTTCAACCTATCGGTCGCGTCGCCATACCTCTTTTTCCCGGCCTCATCACGGTTCCCCAACCACAATGTCTCAGCCATTGCCGAAGTTCTTGGCCATAGCCTTCCATCCAAAACCGTAGGGTCAGCTTGTTCCGACCACAATGCCACCTCTCCACCGAGCACCAATTTAGCTTCATCTTTGCTCAAGCCAAAAGTAATGTCATAGTTATAAATAGTTTGCCATGTTTTAAATGGATCACACCAAGAAGCCCCTTCATTAGAGTCGTGTCCTGTTGTTTGCAGATCATATTGGCTATTATTCCCTAGAAAACCGCCGTGACCGCAGTCCAAATAATAGAACTCCGAGGACGATACGATTGTCCGGTATCCGGCTTCAACGATCTTTTTGGTGTTTGTTCGGGCCATTGTTCCACGTTTGTAAAATGGTGTGCTCCCTTGGAAGAAATGAGGAGTCTACTTTCACAACAGTATCTAATAGAACATCCTCCCAATAGACCACGGTACGATTGAGGGATATAATCCAAGGCAAAGTAAAGTTATTAAAATTTTCAAGTAGCTGACTTAGGGTTCCACCATTTGAAAGGAAAGATTGAATGGTAGGATCAGCTTTCCAGCATACAGGAATTATCTCATCAGCTCCACCATGGTAGAATGTTTCGGGGAACATATTCGATACATCGAGTATTATGTTCTCGAGAACTTTGTAGGTTTTCTGGTTCAAGGGATTTAAATGGCCAGTTCCTGGCTAAGCTGCAAGTTGATCAGCCCCGTCACTTCCCGGCAACCAGAACATGTTTGCACAGGCAACTATTTCCGGATAGGCTTGCCCATGATCCTGTATGCCCTGCAATTGCAAGGTAAAATGAAATTTATCATCCAATTTCATTTGGCCTGCATTGTGTGCACTTGAAGTTGGTGTAGAAAAAAAAAACACAGAATACCCTGTTTCATAACATTAGACTACATTCAATCTTGAACTAAGATTTAGATAAAACTAAAAATTGGAATCAGAAGTTAAAAGATGTAATTTCATGCACTTGATATTATATATCAAGAACTATTTTGCTTTCACTATATTGATGTGGTATTCATAATATGCTTTTCCGTATTCGGTTAGTCTCTTAATGACACGCCAATTGAATGTTGGCCCACGCCCATGTGCATGTTCTATAATTAGGGACCTCAAACAGATGTAATTGATTGTAGCAGATAAAGTTGATGCCATAATATTTTTAGTGGTGAAAATTTACTGTAATAAAAAGCTTACCTGGTGAATCAATTTCCGGTAGGACCCTGACCCCATGTTCCAAGCCGAACTGAACAATCTTAGTCACATCCGAGGGAGAATATATCATGTCAAGACCATAGGATCCCTTGGCAGCGAGCTCCGGCTCCGAAGGCACCATTAGAGGAAAAGAATGTGAATCAGTAATATGCCAATGGAATACATTAAGCTTGTTAGCACTCATTGCCTCAATAATCCTTAATATGTCTTCCACCCCATAATAATTCCTTGATGTATCCAGCATGATTCCCCTGTGCGCAAACAAGGAGCATCCCAGATATACAACCCAACGGTGATAGCTGGAGGATCGCCCCATACCAACTGCGAAAACGTCTCTAAACCCCTCATTGCGCCCCATGCCGTTTCGGCTGTCAAATAGGCTGTTTCACCTACTTCAGAAATGGAGAGGGAGTAGGTCTCGTTGGCCCCATGTTGGAGGGGCACAGCGAGATTGGTTATATTGATGGAAAGGGTTTGCAAAGGAGGGGCCAAGGCCGAAACGATGACAAAAGGGGTGACGAGGGGATGGTAGTGCTCGGTCCGGACGAGGCCGAGGTAGCGGTTGACGGCTGGTGTGAGGTGTTGATGGTAAGGAGAATCGATGGTGAAGTTTGCAGAAAGGAATTTGGCAAGTGGTTTCGGCCATGAAACCAGCCTTGGTTTGGGCCAAAAGATTGACAGCAGATTTCAGGGATAAGGTTGGGGGTGGAAAAATCAATGTTAGGCAGATTATGGTGGCAAATTTTGAGATGGGAGGAACAAAGAATTGGTACATTGACTTCTTTCCTTCACAATTTCTCATTTCAATTGCTTTTTTCTCTTTAAGCTTGGTAGTTGAGACTCTTGAGACCACTCAATGCACTGGTTTGCTGTGCAAATCACACTTCTTTATAGCACTGCTACTCTGTTTTCTTGCCATTTGGAGTTTTGTATTTGACTTGTCCATTGCCAAAGACTTTACTTTTCTGTTGTCTGTGTCACTAAACATGAAAAAAAATAGAGAAAAAGCAGTAAAGACATTTTTGTAGGATGCCAAACTGTAGTCATTGCCAAGCAAACTCGTTGGCCAAGATAATTTCTTCAGCCAGATTACTAATTTTGAAATCAACGAACAACCAGTTGTAATACTTTAATTTTGTTGTATTCAGTGAAAATTTAAGGCACTCGACCGTCTTTGTTTTATTTCATGAACCAAATGGCTAACCCCAGGCTGATTAATCGATTATTGCTTTGATTTGCTCTCAGTTTCACTTTCCTTATTTACAGATTCTTGAATCTTTTTGAACAGAAACATCAAATATGAATGACTTCAGTTACTTGGCTTTCCAAGTAATACTAATTTACCTTAAAAATCCAATGTGGAGTCGGTTTCAATAGCTAAAGTTGCCATAAAAATACAAGCCGGCTTTGCCAATTGTCAATGGTGATGAGAATCCAATGGCCGGCTCAGCCAGTTTTCTATTATAAACTGAAGTAAATTTGCTCTTGAAAATTTCCAGGAGTCAACAAAAATGAGCAGAAAACAATAAAACAAAACTCTATCCTCCTAACTGCCAAAGAATCTCGTTTTCTGTAAATCAAAACTATTATACATTTGTGTCCAGCTTTGCCAATTGTCTGCAATTACATTTATGGTATCATTTTAAGTCAACCTTATTTCTTGGATTATAATGGACAATTGTAAGGACAAGAGGAAATGTTCAGGATTCACCAAAACAACAAGAATTAAACTGCCTTTCCAATGTCGCACAACAAAACCATGGATTCATCTGAGGCAAAAGTTGGGTGCTGAATCTTTGTGCATTAGTGTTTTCCTATGTCTTCCTGTCTTGTTTTGGTTGAATACCAGATTCCTAAATTGTTTTCTTAAGCTTAGGTTATCTCCCCTTCACTTTTCTTCTATGTACTTCCAATGCTTCAAGTGCAAGTAGACAGACAAGAAGTCGAGAAGCTAGGAGTCGAGATTAAACTATAAAACATTGGAGGATCCGAAGCTACAAATTTATTTTAAAAAGGTTTAAATTAAATAAATAATTATTAAAAGGGTCAAACGAGCAATGCTGCCACTTAGCTAAAGGTTACAACATAAAAGGTTTAAATTAAGGATAATTATTTCATAAGAGGCACTTTCTAGTTTTTACAAGCGCCTTAATTTTAGGGTTTAAAGACTCAATTTAGGGTGTAAAATTTAAGGGTTTAGGTTTAGTTTAGAATTTAGGGATTGTGAACAATTTAGGGTTTAGGTTATAATTTAAAACCTAAATCATTAACGTATTATTCTAAATCCAAAACTCTAACCTCTAAACCCTAAATTATAGACACTACCTCTACCCATAAACTTTAAACCCTAAAACTAAAGTGCTTATAAAAACTAAAAATTTTTACTATCAGAGTATTAGATTTAAGGGTAAAACTTTGATACATATACTTGTGTAAAAAAATTTACACAATTAACTCTAAATCCTAAATATTAAACCCTAAAATCTAAACCCTTAAAATTAACCTTAAACTACAACTCTAACCCTTAAAATTAAAAAACTAAAGTTTATACGGTCTGTGTGTTGAAGTTTTTATCTAGATATAAATACTTAAATTAAATGTTTTACGTTAAAAAAAATGCTTTATTACAAATGAGTGCGTAAACTATAATCTTTTTACAAGGAAAAAAAATTAAACATTCGTTCGCTTTTCGAGAAATCAAGATTTTTATAGATTATACGCATAAACCCAATGTTAGGAAACTGTGTATGTATTGCCTCCTACTTAAACCTCAAACATTAAATAAGGAGCAATGCACGTGGCACCTTGTTAGGGGTGACAATGGCATGTCGGGGCGGTTTTTCGCCCGACCTGAAATTCACCTAGCATATCCGAACTCCACCCGAATTTTGTTATTAATATATTCACCTAGATTAAATTGAGCCCGACCCGACCACAATAACATGGGAAAGACAAAGGAAAATAAGAAGAAAATGGTACTTACGTGCTGTCCGCTTGAAGCTGAGTGAAGACTGAGCGGGAGTGACGCTGCTGCAAAGAATAAAAACTCAACCCGTCTTTTGTTTGATTGTAATGGAAAATTCATGGAATTATACAACAATAAAGTAATTCCCTGCCCTAATTGGGCTTTGATTTCTCTCTGTCAGAAGAAACTTGTTTTTTTTGTGTGCAGAAATTGGGCCATTGAATAATGATGGTCAGTGTTTTGATCTGTTAAAAATGTTGGATCCGGCCCTTTTTGATTTTAAACCCTAAAAATCCTGTAAATACAAACAAATGAGCTACGAGCCACTGTTTGTATGCAACTGAAATTGAGATTCAACGCTGTCTCCTTCGTTTCACTCTATCCACCCTCACCTCCGTTCATTTCCTCTGTTTTCCGCCGCCACCCAGCAAAGATTATTCGATCTACAAAGCCTACTCGTAGGCTCAACGCCATATTTATCGGTAACCTAAGGTGGTTTATTTTTTTCAAAGGTTCTTGCACTTTATCTTTCATCATTTTCTTGCTTGTTTCGTTTTCATGACCTGGAATTCTGTTTTGGTTTTTGATAGATTCCATCAGTTTCGCGAGATGGCAACAGAGGGAGGCAAGAGCTTTGCAAGAAGAGACAAACTGCTTGAAATCGAGTCAAAGGTTAGAGTTTGGTGGGATGAGAAAGATGTTTTCAAGTCAGAACCCGGCGAGAAACCACCTCAACCGGGTGAAAAATTCTTCGGGAACTTTCCTTTTCCCTACATGAACGGTTTTTTACATCTGGGTCATGCTTTTTCTCTTTCGAAACTCGAGTTTGCTGCTGCTTACCATAGATTAAGAGGTGCGAATGTGTTATTGCCATTTGCTTTTCACTGTACTGGTATGCCGATCAAGGCTTCTGCCGACAAACTTGCTAGAGAAATCCAACAATTTGGTAATCCACCCCTTTTTCCTCATGAGGTTGTACAAGAGGAACCTATTTCAAAAGAAAAATCTGACCCAAATGAAGGTGCCAATGTGGTGCCTGATAAGTTTAAAGGGAAGAAGTCTAAAGCAGCTTCTAAGTCGAGTGGACAGATGTTTCAGTGGGAAATTATGAGGAGTTTTGGACTTTCAGATAGTGAGATAGCGAAGTTTCAGAACCCATATGAATGGCTTAAATTCTTTCCGCCATTGGCTGTTGAAGACCTTAAGGCATTTGGCCTAGGTTGTGATTGGAGAAGGTCGTTTGTGACTACGGACATGAATCCGTATTTTGATTCTTTTGTTAAGTGGCAGATGAGGAAGTTGAAATCGATGGGTAAGATCGTTAAAGATATGAGGTATACTATATATTCTCCCTTGGACGGTCAGCCTTGTGCTGATCATGATCGGGCAACCGGTGAAGGAGTTCAGCCTCAAGAGTATACTATCATTAAAATGGAAGTGGTGCCACCTTTTACAGCCAAAATGGGTGTTTTGGAAGGGAAGAAAGTGTTTTTGGCTGCTGCAACATTGAGGCCTGAGACCATGTATGGGCAAACAAATTGCTGGGTATTGCCTGATGGGAAATATGGAGCCTTTGAAATCAATGACAATGAGGTGTTTATTCTTACTGAGAGAGCAGCACTCAACCTTGCTTATCAGAAGCTCTCCCGCGTCCCTGAAAAGCCTACTTGCTTGGTTGAGCTGACTGGAAATGATCTGATTGGTCTTCCTGTGAGGTCTCCGCTCTCATTTAATGAGATCATATATGCTCTTCCGATGCTGACTATTCTAACAGACAAAGGTACTGGAATCGTCACCAGTGTTCCTAGTGATGCTCCTGATGATTATATGGCTTTACATGATCTGAAAGCAAAACCTGCTTTTCGGGCAAAATTTGGGGTGAAAGATGAGTGGGTGTTGCCCTTGGAGATTATACCCATAATTGACATTCCTGAATTTGGAGACAGAGCTGCTGAAAAAGTTTGTCTGGATCTTAAAATTAAAAGTCAGAATGAGAAAGACAAGCTTGCCGAGGCAAAGAAGTTGGTGTACTTGAGAGGTTTTACTGAGGGAATCATGACTGTTGGAGAGTATACTGGAAGAAAAGTCCAGGAAGCTAAGCCACTGATAAGGACCAAACTGATTGAGACGGGCCAAGCAATAATTTATAGTGAGCCTGAGAAGAAGGTCATGTCGAGGTCTGGCGATGAGTGTGTTGTGGCTCTAACCGATCAGTGGTATATCACATATGGGGAACCAGAATGGAAAAAATTGTCCGAGGAGTGCTTATCCAACATGAATCTATACTCTGATGAGACACGGCATGGCTTTGAACATACTTTAGGATGGCTGAACCAATGGGCTTGCTCACGATCCTTTGGCCTCGGGACTCGCATTCCTTGGGATGAAGAATTCCTTGTTGAGTCATTATCTGACTCAACCATTTACATGGCTTTTTACACGGTTGCTCATCATTTACAAAATGGGGACATGTATGGAAAAAGTGCTGATCTAGTTAAACCTGCCCAGATGACTGTTGAGGTCTGGGAATTTCTCTTCTGTGGTGGTCCTTATCCCAAATCCTCAGATATCCCATCCTCTCTTCTTAATAAGATGAAGCAGGAATTTGAATACTGGTACCCATTCGATCTTAGAGTGTCTGGAAAAGACCTTATCCAGAACCATTTGACATTTTGCATTTACAACCACACAGCAATCATGTCCAAGGATCACTGGCCTCGTGGATTCAGGTGCAATGGACATATTATGCTCAATTCGGAGAAGATGTCCAAGTCTACTGGAAATTTCAGGACATTGCGCCAGGCCATTGAGGAATTCTCTGCTGATGCAACAAGATTCTCTCTGGCTGATGCAGGGGATGGCGTAGATGATGCTAATTTTGTGTTTGAGACAGCCAATACTGCAATCTTACGGCTTACAAAAGAGATTGCATGGATGGAAGAGATTCTGGCTGCAGAATCATCGTTGAGGACGGGTCCCCCATCTACCTATGCTGATCGGGTGTTTGGAAATGAGATAAACATCGCTGTCAAAATGACTGAGAAGAATTATCGAGATTACATGTTTCGAGAGGCTCTCAAAACTGGCTTTTATGATCTTCAAACTGCCAGGGACGAGTATAGGTTCTCTTGTGGCAGTGGGGGCATGAACCGTGACCTTGTATGGCATTTTATGGATGTGCAGACCAGGCTTATCACTCCATTCTGCCCTCACTATGCGGAGTTTGTTTGGAGAGAGCTTCTGAAGAAGGACGGCTTTGTGGTAAAAGCAGGTTGGCCCACAGCAGATTCTCCAGATCTAAAACTCAAGAGTGCCAATAAGTATTTGCAGGATTCTATTGTGTTGATGAGAAAGCTGCTCAATAAGCAGATTTTGGGCGCAAAGAAACCTAATAAGAAAGGGGCTCCAGTTACACAACTATCCGAGGACAAGTTAAAAGGCCTAATCTTTGTGAATGAGCAATTTGATGGATGGCAAGCAGAGTGTTTGCAGATTCTTCAAAGCAAATTTGACAGTCATTCCAAAACTTTTGCATCAGATGGGGAGATAATGAATGCATTACAGGAGAGCACTGTTGGGCAGGCAGCAGACTTTCGAAGAATCCAGAAATTATGTATGCCATTCTTGAGGTTTAAGAAGGACGAGGCTATTAAAATCGGTGCCCAAGCCCTGGATTTGAAGCTTCCCTTTGGAGAGATTGATGTCCTGATAGAGAACTTGGACTTGATCAAAAGACAACTTGGTCTTGAAGAAGTGGAAGTACTGTCTTTCACTGACCCTGATGCTGAGGATAAAGCCGGTTCTCTTGCATCTCTGCTAAGGCAGAGTTCTCCTACTCCTGGAAATCCAACTGCCATCTTCTTACCAAGGTGAAGGGACTGTTATTTTAGTATGCAATGTTTTATCTTGAGGAAATCTTTTCTCATTAGACTATGTGGTAGTAGATCCTCTAAATTTATGTTTTTTTCGATCCGTGCGAGTGTTTCTCTGCATCAACATTGTGGTGTTGGATTTTTTAGTCGTGAGCATAAATGAAAATAGAGTTTATTGATGTATGCAGGTAAACAAACGTGTTCCAGGAATGTTTGCATCATAAGGCTCTCAAGCAGCAATTTCGCCATTGAAGTTGAAACGTTTTCGCTCTATCTGGATCAGATAAGTTGTAAT